>RCUC01168355.1:0-69533 GCA_003697995.1 Taxidea taxus jeffersonii | reverse complement strand
CCCCTGAAAAGGTGACTTCTAACAAAGATCTACATCAAGGAGGATGAGAAAACCAGCCATGCGGCTATCCAGGAGTGTTGCAGGCAAAAGGAACCACAGATGCAGAGGACTTCAGGCAGAAATGTGCTCTTATGTGCAAGGAAAAGCAAGGTGGTCAGCACAGCTGGTATCAAGTATTCAACGAGAGGTTAGGAAGGGATGACAGAGGAAAAATGAGTGCAGAGATGCACAGTCCCTGGAGAGTTCTGAGCAGAATGACATGGCCTGACTCAAGTATAAAAAGAAGACAGTGGCTTTGTAGAGAAAAGACTGCAGGGGAGCAAGTCTGGAAGGCAGAAACAGGTCAGGGAGCCATCTCAGAAGCTGCGGTGAGACGTGGCTGACCGTGGCTTGAACTGGGTATAGCAGTGGACATGGTGAAAAGCAGTGAGATTCCAGGTGCAGTTTTCAGATCAAGTCAGTGGGATTTGCTATTATGTGTAGCAGGAGAGAGGAGTTAAAGAGGACTCCTGGGCTTTGGCCTGAACAACAGGAATGATGGTGTCACCATCCACAGGGACAGGCAAGGCTTCAAGAAGAGCAGGTCTGCTGGACAAGGACCAGCAGCTCAGTTTCCAACATGTTCACTGCACATCCAAGTGGAACTGTTTGTCATGATTTAGAGACATATCTACTTTTTTTTTTTTAATTTTATTTATTTATTCGTCAGAGAGAGAGCACAAGCAAGAGGAGTGGCAGGCAGGGGAGAAGCAGGCTCCCCGCTGAGCACGGAGCCCGGTGGGGCTCGATCCCAGGATCCTGGGATCTTGATCTGAGCCAAAGGCAGATGCTTAATGACTGAGCCACCCAGGCACCCCAGAGGCATATCTATTTCTATCAGCTATCAGCTTACACGGTGAGGTCCTGAGGAAAGGGACCGCATCGTAATTTCCTCCTTATTTCTTACAACCCTATAGGATGCCCCTCGTTATAAAAGGCAGGCAAAAAGACTGTGCTGAATGAATAAATCAACAGACTGTGTTTAGGACCCTTATAAGCTCATAAAATTGGAGAAATAAAATCTTTGCTCAGATTATTTTACATAAAACTGCAAGATTTGGGGTGCCTGGGTGGCTCAGCCTGTTAAGCATCTGCCTTCGGCTCAGGTCATGATTCCAGGGTCCTGGGATTGAGCCTCGAGTTGGGCCCTCTGCTCAGCAGGAAGCCTGCTTCCTCCTCTCTCTCTCTCTCTGCCTGCCTCTCTGCCTACTTGTGATCCTGTCTGTCAAATAAATAAATAAAATCTTTAAAAAAAAAAAAAAAAAGAAAGAAAGCTTCTATAGCTCTTCAATCCCTGAAGTTCAAACACCTTGATCTGGTTCACTTAACTCTTTTATCTAACAATTAATTAATCCTAAAGAAATAAAATAGTTTAGGAAGGAAAGTGGGGTTTGAGGTCGGGGTCACAGGAGAGGTAGGGAGCTAAGGGATGTGCTCCACAGCACAATTCTCATTTTGAAGTGGAAATGACTTTCTAAAAAATCAATGATGGGGGGACACCTGGGGGGCTCAGTTGGTTAAGCGGCTACCTTCATTCAGCTCAGGTCATGATCCCAGGGTCTTGGGATCGAGTCCCCTATTGGGCTCCTTGCTCAGCAGGGAGCCTGTTTCTCCCTCTGTTTATCTCTCTCTCTCTCTCTCTCTGACAAACAAATAAAATCTTAAAAAAAAAAAAAAACAGTGATGGGAAGTAGAGCAAAAGCCAGAGTACCTTGTCTGACAATTTCCTATCTTCAGACTAGTCCTAGGATTTTGACATTCCCATCCCTTTTGTATAAGAATGAATGTAGCTTGCTTCACCTTCATTAAACTGTGTAAACTAATTAATTTAGAAGGGATGCTTTTCTCCCCAGGGTCACAAAAGGAAATTATATGAAGTCACAAAGCCCTATAAAATAGAGTATACACCTGAAACTAATATAACCCTGCATGTTTACTAACTGGAATTAAAATAAAAACTTAAAAAAAGAAAAAAAAAACATAAAATTTCTATAAAGTGTATACAACTGCCCACTTACACACAGAGAGGCACACACTTGGAGTAATCTGAATTGCCAATACAGTACAAAGCTAAAATGACAATTCAACTTTTTTTTTTTTTAAGATTTACTTATCTATTTGAGAGAGAAAAGTGAATGAGAGAGAGAGAGAGCATGAGCACACAGAGGAAGAGAAAGGGAGAATCGGACTCCCCGCTGAGCAGGGAGCCCAATTCATGGCTTGATCCCAGGACCCTAGGATCGTGACCTGAGCCAAAGAAAGCAGCTCAACCAATAGAGACACACAGGTACCCCGACAAGTCAACTTTTAATAAAAGAAATGAGTAAGGGACAGGCAGGACTAGACAGGGAGAGATAGATAGGGGACTATGTGATCGGGCTCACAAAAATCCCAAAAATGTGGAGATGTAAGGAAACCAGAGACAAGGGAACACTCCAGACAACCCTGTCCTAGGTGTCCGAGGTGGGGAATCATTTTATGACAGTCTCCTGTGGTCAACATAAAATTACCAGAACCTAAGGTAAGCCATTAAAGATGTTATCACTAGTCCTTAATCAGTAGTGCTGCCTGTAGAGAAGCCAAAAGATTTAAGCTCCCTGCTTAGCCTTCAAGAAAAAAAGCAACCCTAAAAGCCCTCAGTGCCAACCCTATTGGGACCCCTCTCTCACTTCTGAGAGTTTTTTTCTGTACTCTTGCTTAATAAAAACTCTTATCACTTTACTCACTCTTTGTCCGCAAGATTCATTCTTTGACTCTGTGAGACAAGAATCTAGCTCTCCTACTTCAGAAAAACAGCACTTTTATTAAATATATTAAATATATAATCAATTTTTAAAAGACTAAGAAGTTTACTGACTCAAAGGTTAACAATATCAGCAGAGGTTCTAAATAACAATTTGTGTGTATGTGGATATGTCTGGAGACAACCAAAAATCAACACTTTAAAATGAGTCCTGGGACACCTGGGTGGCTCAATAAGCTAAGTGTTTGCTTTCAGCTCAGGTTATGATCTCAGGGTCCTGGGATGGAGTCTTGAGTGCTATGCCAGGCTCCCTGCTCAGTGGGGAGCCTGCTTTTCCCTCTGCCTGCCACTCCCCCACTTATGCTGTCTCTCTCTCTCTAAAAAATAAATAAATAAAATCTTAAGAATAAAATAAAATAAAATGAATCCTAAGAATGTGGTAAACAAAGGCCAAAGATAAATTAAATTTTCTTATTACCTATGGTCCACTGACAAGTCCTGGAAACAGGCAGTGTGACATTCCTCTAGGGATTCATCTGCCTTGATGTTACTACTTTGCTAAGGGCAAAGGCAACCTTAGCCCAACCCCCAAGATCCTGTAAGTCCACTTTACATATAAAAATTCAGGGGCGCCTGGGTGGCTCAGTGGGTTGATGTCTCTGCCTTCGGCTCAGGTCATGGTCCCAGGGTCCTGGGATCAAGCCCCGCATCGGGCTCTCTGCTCAGCGGGAGGCCTGCTTCCTCCTCTCTTTCTCTGCCTCTCTGCCTACTTGTGATCTCTGTCTGTCAAATGAATAAATAAAAAATTAAAAAAATAAAAAAAAAATTCAAACTTCCAGGACGCCTGGGTGGCTCAGTTGGTTAAGCGGCTGCCTTCGGCTCAGGTCATGATCCCAGCGTCCTGGGATGGAGTCCCACATCAGGCTCCTTGCTCAGCAGGGAACCTGCTTCTCCCTCTGCCTCTGCCTGACACTCTGCCTGTGCTCGTTCCCGCTCTCTCTCTGACATAAATAAATAAAATCTTAAAAAAAAAAAATTCAAACTTCCTTAGCGAAATAAGTCAATCAGAGAAAAACAACTATCATATGATCTCCCTGATATGAGGAAGTGGAGATGCAACGTAGGGGGCTTAGGGGGTAGGAAAAGAATAAATGAAACAAGATGGGATCGGGAGGGAGACAAACCATAAGAGACTCTTAATGTCACAAAACAAACTGAGGGGGGCCGGGGGGGAGAGGGGGAGGGGGGGGGGGGGGGGGGTTATGGACTTTGTGGGGGGGGGGGGTGCTGTGGTGAGTGCTGTGACATGTGTAAACCTGGCGACTCACAGACCTGTACTTCTGGGACTAATAATATACTACATGTTTATTAAAAAATTTTTAAATTAAAAAAAAAAATTCAAACTTCCTTTATCCAAGATACATGTTAGCAATCATCTCCCAAGCATATGACCCACTGATATATAAATGAGGAGTCTCACGACTGAGTTTTTACTAAGTAATAAATGACCTTTCCCTGACAATACCTAGCCCCCTCAGGATTCTGGAAACTTGGTTTCCAAAATACCTGGGAGGCTTACCTATTCCTAACACCCTCCCAACTTGAAAGTACATAATAGACCATTCCTCATGACCCAGAGCAGCATTCCTGTCCAGGGGTCCTGTCTTCGTGCTTTAATAAAACTGCCTTTTGGGGCACCTGGGTGGGTCAGTGGGTTAAAGCCTCTGCCTTCAGCTCAGGTCATGATCCCAGGGTCCTGGGATCGAGCCCCACATCAGGCTTGACCCCAGGGTCCTGGGATGGAGTCCTGCATAGGGCTTTCTGCTCAGCGGGGAGCCTGCTTCCCTTCCTCTCTCTCTGCCTGTCTCTCTGCCTACTTGTGACCTCTGTCAAATAAATAAATAAAAATCTTTTTAAAAAATAAAATAAAATAAAAAATAAAACCACCTTTTTGCACCAAAGACATCTCAAGAATTCTTTCTTGGCCATCAGCTTCAAACCCTATCATCTTTCCTACATCACTGAGACTGCATTTTTTGACTATGCTTTCAATAATAAGTAGATTATAAATTAAGGAAAGGAGGACCAGTAAAAGTAATGCAAAAGTAAATGGAGATGTGGGGTGCCTGGGTGGCTCAGTGGGTTAAGCCTCTGCCTTTGGCTCAGGTCATGATCTCAGGGTCCTGGGATCCAGCCCCGCATCAGACTTTCTGCTCAGGGAGAAGTCTGCTTCCCCCTCTCTCTCTGCCTGCCTCTCTGCCTACCTGTGATCTCTCTCTGGGTTAAATAAATAAATAAAATTTTTTTAAAAAGAAAAAAAAGTAAAAGGAGATGCAAAAGGAAGCTCAAGCAAAAGCACATTTTGTATTCCAGGACAGAACATCTGCCTTGCGTCCTTGCCTCCATTCTTATCCTGAGCAGCTTAGCTGGTCAACCAGAAAAGGCATTCTTAATGCTGCTCCCTTAAGACAGCACTGAGCATACACTCTAGGCAGCTGTCATGGTCGACTCTGGACCCCACCCGGACCTTCTAGCTGTAAAGACTGAAAGACTCCAACGAAGGCCAGCAGTTGTTACAACAGTGACAGTCATTGCTAGAACAAGACCACCAGACACAGCAAAAGAACATAAATTCCTTAAATGTTAGTAAAGCATCCAGTATCCTACATGTAGTCAGCCAGCCCTGGCCTTCAGGGCCCTACAGAGGTACCCCACTGCTGATATCACTGCCCAATCAAGACCAAGCCTCTTCCCAAGGTCAAAGAAGCTACTGGTAACAACCTTGCGTGTTCCTACTTATAATGAGATGGATGAATCAAAGGTCAATTTCCCAGGGGCAAATCCCAGGTATTCCTTCCTTTGTAATGCCCAGTTGATGTCTATTCCTCAGTGGCTAGCGATTCAACTGCATTTCTGTGGAAGGTTCTTACCCCTTTTTGTCTCCTAAGTAACCCTGACACATCCCCCTTGAACTCAAAATTTTGAGAAGCAGTCCCTGCTAGTAAGAGCTACTTCAGCATTGTTTGTACAAAAACTAGATACCACCAAAATGTCCACATGAGATTAAATAATATATGGAACATCCATGTTTATAAAATGCTATTCAATGATCAGAAAGAAAAAAGGATGTTGATATATAAAATGCTATTCAATGATTATAAAATGCTATTCAATGTTATAAAATGCTATTCAATGATCAGAAAGAAAAAAGGATGTTGATATAAACATGTGTCTGTTCGTATAAATATTAACCAAAAACAAACAGGTTACAGAGAAACATGTATGTGAATTCCTATTTCCATGGGGGAAAACACCATGTCCACTGTGCATGTGTGTGTGTACCTGTGCGTGCACGCGCATGTGTATCTCAACCATAGTAAAAGTCTGCAAGTATACACCAACCAAAAAATGGTAGCTACTTGAGGGTAGCAAGACTGGAGAAAGCTGGGGTGGGGGGAGCCCTAGATTTTCACATTCCACCCAACATACCTGAATTCAATCTGAATGTTTTACTAGGGTGCTGTACTTCCTCATTAACAGGATCAAAAAAAGAAACACTGAACAGAAAGCTTGGGCTTCAAATCCCCAGGAAGCTATGTGACCCTGGGAAATCACCCTGTCTTCTGAATCTCAGTTTCCCTCTATGAAAACAAGAATAAACACCCCCAAAACTGTAGCTGACAGTTAGCTGAAATTAGAAAGACAGATGGATGGTTCTCTGTGTCACCCCTCCAGAGTCCAGGAGAGATGACCGTTCCCTACACTGTGTTCCAACCACTCTATTCACGCCTGTAGCATAACACCTAGCAATGTGCTTGTAATGATTTCCACTGCACTTCCTTGCCTTCATCTCCAAAAGACCATAACTCCTCAAAAGCACCTCTAATTCCCAGTTCTAATTCAATGAATGCTTAAAATGCTAAAAGTTAATTTAAATTTCTCCCTCCGTGGAATGCCCATATTTCCTTGTCCTTCATTCATCAAATATTTATCAAGCATTTACTATATTCTAAGCTCTTTTCTAGGTTACTGAGATCAAGGGTGAACCAGGAAGGCCCAGTCCCTTCAAGGATATTACATTCTGGTGGAGGAAACAAAGAACAAGTAAATAGACAAAAGGAATAAAATACTCGCAAATTGTGACAAGTCCTCTAGGCAAACAAAGGACTGAGACAATAACACAAGGAGGAATCCTTCAGGAGCTGTCCAAAGCACTCTCACTGCCGGAGGAGATATTTGAGCAGACTGACGTTTTAAAGTCGGAAACCAACCCAAGATCTGGAAGAAAAGCATTCCAAGAGGAGAAAAGGCATGGCCATGAGATGGGGACAGGCCTGAAGAGTGTGGGAAACAGCAAGGAAACCGGGTGGCTGCCAACAGTGGGAACAAGGGGTAAATGGTAGAAGATCACGGCCAGTGGCAGGCAAGTCACTGGCTGGGTAGGACCCGTGAAAGAACAGGCCGGGCGTTGCTCTAAAGGCAACGCAAAGCCACCGTCAGGCTTTAGGCTCAGGGCAGAAGTCCTCCTAACTCCGTTGTAAGATCGTTTCCGCCGCTGGGAGGAGAACCGAGCGGTCCAGGACCCTCCTGCACTCACCAGGTCCGGCCGGTAGTACCTGTGCACCACTTCGGCCCCGGCGCACATGGTCAGGAGGCTGGCCGCGAACATTTTCAGGTAAGTGGCCCAGGACACTCCCGCGGGCATGGTGAGGGGGTGCTGCACGGGGACGAAAGGCGGGCAGTGTTACAAGGCTCCCAGGTCAGGACGCAACCGTGCCGGGAAACAGAGCGCACAGCAGGGGCGGGACGGGGTCAGGACCCCCAGGTTGTCTCCCACCCCGCGCCCCGTGGGCTCACTTAGGACGCGAGCGAGCCGAGAGGCCGAGCGCCCGAGCGCCCGCCCTTTCCACGCCCGCGGGCAGCCTTCAGCCTCCAGCCTTCACCCAGCTCTCAGCGTGGGGGCTGGGCCCGCGCAACTCGAAGGCAGCTCCTGCGCGGCAAGCGGAAAGCGGATAACAGTGGCTTCCCCGCGCCTTTTCAGACTCTAGCACAACAACCGCACACCGCACTCCCCACCGGCCCGGCAGGTGCGCCCCGAGAGACCGTACCGCACAAGGCACTGGCGTAGGGTCAGAGCGCGGCCGGAAGTGCGCCCCCGGGTCCCAGCACACAACCTGCCGGCGGAACCGAAAGTACAGGGCCTGGGGGCCCCGCCGGGCCGGAAAGCCTGGGCTGTTCCGGCGCCCGCTCGGGCACGTGATCCCGGCCTTCTTGGGACGTGCGGCCGGCTCTTTTTTTTTTTTTTTCTTCTCGTCCCCGCCTCCCACCTGCCTCCCCACCTCCCCCAGTTCCCAGTGCTTTCCCAGTCTCAGGCACTCGGTGCGCCCTTTACTCTCCTTGTAGGACTTCCTGGCAGATGTCGAGTCTCGCAGCTGGCAGGATTCTTGCCTCGTGCGTCCTTTCACACGCCCAAGGAGACTGTTTGCGTTTGCCACCTTTTAGGAGCGGGTGAGATGGGCACTCCGGCTATTGCTTAGGTGAGGTCACCCTCCCGGAGCGCAGTTCGGGCGCTGTCCGTTCTTGTGCCGCGCGCGTTTTTTGAGCCCGGAAACAGCCACACTCACACTGCTGTTCCTACTGGTGCTACTGGAATAAAAGAAAACTGAAGTCGACCTTGTTTAATCTATGCGTATATGGATGGTGCTAGGACTATGGATTTTTTGTTGAGAAAAAGCTAACTCGGGACTAAATTCTGAAGGATTAGTGTTGTATGTATAACATGAATCACGATACACTCACCTTTTAAACACTTTAATGGAGGCGTAGTTAACATTAACGACATATTTAAAATATATAAATTGATGGCTTGACATGTGTACACCTGTGTAACCCTTACTACAAGCAAAATAATTAACATATCCGTCATACCCAGTGTCTCTATGCCGCTTTCTAATTCCTCCCATGTTGTCTCCTCTGGATCTGCTGTCACAATGGCTAAATTTGCATCGTCTAGAATGGTATGTAAATGAATTATACCATACACTATGTAGCATCTTGGTCTGGCTTATGTCATGCGACACAATTATTTTGAGATTAACATCCTTGCAGGTATCAGTTGTTCGCTTTTTACTGCTGAGTATGATTATAACACAATCGATGTATCCATTCACCTTTGGTGGACATTTTGGTTGTTTCTGGTTTGGGACTTACAGGAATAAAGCTGTTATAAACAGTGAAGTGTACCAAAAAGACTCCCATACAAGCCTGTAAACATATGCTTCCATTTCTATGGAATACTTTACTAGGAGTAGAATGGCTGCAGCATGTAGTAGATAGGTGTATAATTTAAGAAATTGCCAAGCTATTTTCCAATGTAGGTATACAATTCACACTCCCAGGAGCAGTTTTGAGACTTCCAGTTCCTCTCCATCCTCTTCCAATACCTGATCTGGTTAGTCTTTTTCGTATTAGGCACTCTAGTAGGTTGGTAATGGTGTCTCATGACTAATGATGTTGAGAATACTGTTATATGCTCATATTTTCTTTGGTGAAGTATCTGTTCAATCTTTCATCCATTTTTTATTGCTTTTCATTATTTTAATCATCTATATATTAGGGATCTTTTATCAGATAGATTATGATCTGCAAATATTTTCTCCCAGTGTATAGCTTGTCTTTAATTTTCCATAATCTTTTGAAGAGCAGAAGCTTCTAATTTTAACAAAGTCCAATTTTTAATTTCCTCTTTTATGGATGCTTTTGGTGTGCACCAGGTCACACCCCCATGAAACTGGCCCTGCCTGCCAGCCCCACATCAGGGTCCACACTAAGGGGAGTCTGCTTGAGATTCTCTATCCCCTTCTCTCTGTCCTTCCCCCCCCCCCCCGCCCCCCCTCCCTGCACTCATGCACATGCTCTCTCTCTCAAATCAGTAAATAAAACATTACAAGAAGGGCGCCTGGGTGGCTCAGTGGGTTAAAGCCTCTGCCTTCGGCTCAGGTCATGATCCCAGGGTCCTGGGATGGAGCCCCACATCGGGCTCTCTGCTCAGCAGGGAGCCTGCTTCCCTTCCTCTCTCTCTGCCTACCTGTGATCTCTGTCTGTCAAATAAATAAATAAATGATCTTTTAAAAAATAAATAAAATATTACAAGAAACTTTTCTGGACTGTGGTCCTGAGTGCTTGGAAAAACCAGAGAAAGAGAGCGAGAGAATGGGCTGTGTTCATTCATTCATTCAACAAATATTCAATGGACGACCACCATGAATCAGGTTCTGAGCAGTACCTACTAATGGACAGAGCATCCATAAAAGTTCTGAAAAGTTGAAAAATATTGGAAGTTTCATTTCAGCAATGGATATAAGACAAATTAGTCCTTCTGTATTTACTCACAGAAGCCCTTTCCTGGATCCCAGAATGAAGACACATGAAGCACTGAGCCATAGTTGTTCCCAGTCCATGTTACATTAGTGAGAAATAAACCTTGGTTGCTGTAAATCACTGAGATTGAAGGAGCCCTTCAACTACCTGCATTTTGACCACAGTCCGTGTTTCCTAAATGACTAAAATTTTCTTTCCAGTTTATCTCTTAACTCAGCTAAAGACTCAGCAGGTAATGCATCCAAAGCTGGGAACTGAAAGTACCCCTCAAGCAAGAGGGACTACCCTGATACCAGCAACACCTAGCATGACTGACCTAGGGACAATGATCAACCTGACCTTTATGGCCCACCTACACCTACCCACAGACCTTTGTTCCACATTTCCCCCTATATAAACCTAGAAGTATTTTCAGCGGTTTGGATACAGTCGTTGGGACTTAGTCTTCTCAGTGTTGGCTTCGCTGAAATAAATTGTTTCACCACCATTTCTCCCTCTACCTTTGGATTTTGTCAGTGGTATGTGACCAAATCTGGTCCCTCTGGGACTCCGCCGGGAGCCAGGTGCTCTTGCACCTGGCACCCTAGTAACAAGATTTTGTAGTCATTTGTTATCACAGCTTAACTGGGAAAAACTAATACAGCAGCCATGTTTTTTATCATGCAAACTAGAAAAACAGAAAAACCTATCTCCATTAAGAGTTTATTTTTTTTATTTGCTTACTTATTTGCGAGACAGAGAGAGCGCGAGCATGAGCAGGGGCAGAAGCGGACTGCCCTCTGAGCAGGGAGCCAGACCCAGGGCTCCAACCCAGGACCCTGGGATCATGACCTCAACATCAGGCAGGCACTTGACTGAGCCCCTCCAGGAAGGGTGATCCTCCAGGCTCCCCTCCAGGAAGGGTGATCTAATGAAGTCCTTGTGAAACAGCAGTGACAACTTGAAACTTGAAAACTAATGAAACAAAAACTAGCTCTAAGAGCCATTGAGAAATAAAACAGAGCGGCTAGTCTGTAAGATAATAAGGGAGACGTGGTGCTTAAATGGCATCTATCATACACCTGAAAAGTTAGTATTTTTACATTACAGAAATTAAAGCAGTGGTTCGTGTAACGCTTTACATTTTACAAAGCAGTTTTACATTCACCCTCATTTTACAGAGGAGGATACTGAGGCCCAAGAAGGCACAGTGACCTCAACTCCCAAGTTCTCTGTGACGTCTCTTACTCGCCCCAAATCACGCTTGATAATCGATACCTGATAATTAACGCAAAATACTTTTTCATCGGGAAAAAACTGACGTGGACAGATCTGGGTAACGCTGATATGCGTAACCGTCCCACCCACACAGCACCCCAAAAGGTATCACCCTCACCTCCCGATCCTCCCACCACAGAAGAGTCCCGGCGGACAAAAGCTGACGTTAGCAGAGCGCCCCCTCACCCCACCCTTTTTGTCCTCCACCCTTCCCGAAAGGCCAAGCGGCGAGCAGGAGAACCAACAAGAGGGCAGCGGACATGATTGGGCTGTCTGTATCACGTGACAACCCCGGGCCTTAGGATTTGGCTTCGAGTGGACAGAAGCCCCGCGCCAAGGTGGGGGCGGGGTTAGGAGCTGGGAAGTAGAGGGGGCGGCGACTAGAAGCTCGGGGGTGGAGCTTGAGCGTCTGCCGCTGTCCGAGTTCTGCCGGCAATCGTGTCCAGCCTCTGGTTATCGTCGTATAGCCGTCGGTAAGCCGCGCTCCTACGGAGACCAGTAGTTCGCTTGCCCGGCAGGAGCAGCCGCCAGCAAGAGCGGCAGCGGGGAATGGAAGCGGAGAACGCGGGCAGGTAAGGCCGGAGCGGAGCGCCGCCCCTCCCCCCGCGCCCCTCGCGGCGGTGCCGGCCGGCGGGCGCGCTTACGCACGCAGGGGTCTTTAAAAGCCGCGGCCCGAGTACAAAGGCCGGGGCTGCGCGTGCGCACCGCTGGCCCACTCGGGCCGGTCTTTCCCCCCGCCGCTCGGAAGCGGCCCTCTAGCACCTGATCGCTTCTTCCGGCCTTCCCGGCATCCGGCCGGCTTTCAAACGCGGTAGTAAGCCGCTGGCAGTTTCCAGTTAGCACTTCCTTCCAGTTGGCCATCCTTGTCCCCGTTTCCTTCCACCCACCCTTATGCGAAGAGCTGTAAAGATCACATGTATCACTGCTGGAGTTTTTATTTTCGAGTTAGTAGGTTTATTGTGGCTTTTTTACCCCCATGGGTTTTTTATAAGCCGCGTGAGGGGCTGCAGTGTAGATAACACTACCATACTGGGGCTCTTGAATTCTGGACTGTGACTAACACTCCCAAGAAGTCATCGGTGCTTTCTGGTGATCTTGGGAACGAACCTCAGAATCTAATTTCAATATGACCTTTGGGGAGAGTTAGATGCGTGGAGAGAACATTTGGCAAGAGCAGAGGTTTCGCGATTTGAACTCCCGGCAGAGAACTAAATGAACAAATAATTGGGGTAACAGGGTCTTTAAAAAGAAAAAAGTGATGACCTCCGTTGGAAAAAAATTCTTTTTGACCTAATGAGTTTTCCTGACTCTCCGTGGCTAATGGGTCCTGAACTTAGGCAAGACACTTCGCTTCTCTGTGTCTGTTCGTGTCTGTGAAATAGGGCATCTCTCGTATCCGGTTCTCACATGCTGTGAATCTGTGCTATGTAGAAGGGACTAGATCACCAAAATAATCTTTAGAGTTTAGGAAAGGTATGTGTAAATGTGGGCTTTATCCTGCCTTTGCTTGTCAAATCCAGACAAAGTACTGCACTTCCTTCCCAGAAGAACTTTACATTTAAAGAATTCACCAGAACTTGTGGAACTCTCTCCTCCCTCTGTGCTCTTGCTTCAGATCAAAATTGAAACCTGGGTGAAGCCTACCATCAAATGAATTACACGTTAGAAGACCTTGCTCAGTGTTTCCCAGCAAAGTCATGGGTCTCTGGTACAAAGTTTACCCAAAAAATTGACATATTCTGTTTTAACTTCATCCACAGGGTTATAGACCATTTTAAATTTTGACTCACAAAGTTTTAACTTCAGGAAATAGAGACTTTTGTGTTAGTGGTGTAAGGACTTTATTGTTGGGTATTCTGAAATGACTGAGGCTCCAGGTAATCCTGAGAAATTGGGTTTTTGTCAGTCTTGACTTTATGCTAATCAGGGGAGTAGAATGGAATGCTGGGTATAATGAATTTACTTCTTTCTTTGGAAGACTAATTTCAAAAAATTCAAAGAGAAAAATTCCATTGATATGGACTCTTAAAAAAAAAAAGATAATTGTAGTATCATACAAATATTTAAAGGCTAACCAGAGAGGGAAAAAAGAGAAAGAGGATACTATGTTTGTAATGAGCTCCAGCATGAAAAGAAGATTTACTAAAATAGAAAGTAGGATGTCAAATCAAAAATGACTGGAAAGGGACGCCTGGGTGGCTCAGTTGGTTAAGCGGCTGCCTTCGGCTCAGGTCATGATCCCAGCGTCCTGGGATCGAGTCCCACATGAGGCTCCTTGCTCAGCGGTGAGCCTGCTTCTCCCTCTGCCTCTGCCTGCCACTCTGTCTGCCTGTGCTCACTCCTGCGCTCTGACAAATAAATACAATCTTTTAAAAAAAAATTAAAAAAAAAATGACTGGAAAAATGTGATACCAGCCACTGAAGGTACCCAATGGAAAGAGTAATCTTCAAATGAAATCATTCTTTCTAGAAATGTTAAAGGAACCAAGAACTTTTTTAGTTAGGTATTGACAACAAGGGCGAGAAAGGTTTTGGTTTTCTGCCTAGTCCACTGGATATTAGTAGATAACAGAAAACAAACACTTGGTTCTGATTTGGTGTTTTGTTTTTTTTTTTAATCTCAATGATAAAGGAAAATGATTATAGACTGGGAATGGCAGAATGAATGTCTTGAAGAGACGAGATCAATGAGGGCATTTAAGAGAACGGTCACTGCTCTAAGATAACTCATATTTCCTGGCTAGATAAGTTATATTTCAAATGAGAGGCTAGATTACAGCCAGTCTTTAAGACTTGTAGACAACAGGAGAGGGGCCTAAAGCCTGAAAATAAACACGTGGGTTCCTATTTCTTCCAAAGGTAGAGTCCTCTAATTTATTGACTTTGATCCTAAATAAAATTTTTACTTCTCAGTGATTATTGAGCATATTTAAAAGGAACCAGTGACCACTAGGCTACGGTATAATTTCAGAAAAAAGTAGGACGTACCAAGCTAGGTTCTAGGTTCATTCCCTTTTGGATAATGATACTGAACTAGATAGCATCAGGGGAGTGATGATAGGGGGTACCTAAAGTATGCATTCATCTCCCACTATCTTTATTATTAGAGCAAAATTACTATATACCATGTAGTTTTAAGCGTCTTACATGTGTTAACTAATTTAATCCTCATAACCAGTGAATTAGGTACAACTATTGCCATTTTACAGATGTGGAAACTGGGACAAAGAGGTTAATGAACTTGAGGTAATAAATGGCAGAGCTGAAATTTGAACCCAGGCAATGTGGCTCAACATCTGCCTCCCTAACAGCTGTGCCATATGCCACTTCTCTGTGGGCAAGATGAAGATGGGCTGATGGCAGTCCAATTAGGTGAATTCAAAACCAGTTACTGCTAAAATTATCAAGGGGAGGCTGAAGAAAGGTCTATGCTGATGTAACATGTAGTTCTACCCCAGCTTGTTATTTTCAGCAATTAAACAGCCTCAAGGTGCTGATAAAATCTGTGAATGACCCAGCTCTGAAAGAGGATTATGGAATTGATAGTTTGATCAATCAGTTCCATAATCAGTCAATTCAATCCAGATCAATCCTAACGGCTGCAATGGTGAATCATCTTTTACCCAAAGAGCTTAGGTGCAGAGAAATCAGCGATACAAGGGAGAGATGAGAAAAGGGCAGTTTTCACTGATGATAAACTCCATATGAATCAAAAGTATAACATGGGTGCCAGTAAAGCTAATGTCATGGAGTCCACAGTAGGACTCCAGAAGGAGGAAGTTGATAGCCCTGCTCAGTTTCAGTCATGATGAGGCTCTCTCTGGAGCATTTTTATTTTGTTTGATTCTGAGCACCAGGAAATAAGAACATGGTGAAGAAGTTTGGGATCATACTGTATGAAGAATAGTTGGATGAGTTGAGGATCTGACTTGTTCTAAATCTTCATGTTTATGATTTCTGATAGATTGTGTACAGCACGTATGCAGTAATGCATAGTGAATACACACACTTCTGCTTTGCAGTATTTTTTTGGTGGTGGTGGTGGTGGGCAGCCAAGCAAGGGTTACTGAGAGAGAGCAAAGTGATGGTACAAAGCTCCCAAGGAGGGAGGGGACCTGGGAGGGTTGTCACCCGAATTTCTAAGTCTTGCAGTTTTTATGGCTTGTTAGCACACTGTTTTAATCAGATTTGCCTTCCCTGCACCTGTCACCCAATCAGATTTTGTCATCTACTTATCACGTGGGAAAAAAAGGATGAAGGGCTCCTTCCTGGTTGGTGTAAAATCCCTTTAAGGGTGGTTTCCTCCTGGCGGGTGGCGGGGGGAGGTTGTCCCTGCCTGCCTGCCTGCCTTCCAACTATCCTTCATCATTCCCTCCTCTGGAGAGGTAACCCTAATTGCTGTTGGGGAAGAAGGGTGACGACCAATCATAGCTACTTCTTGCTCATCAGGGGCATTGGATGGAGCAGCAGTCAGGGTTCCTCTCATCCTGATCTATCAAGGGGTCCCTGTAGATACCTGGTTTGACTTCCATGTGAGGTTCCATCTGAACCCCCATTTGGAGTTTAGTGAATCCCCACATACTGTGGGGAGAGGGCGGGCGAAAGGAATGCAATAAGGATTGTGATTTTTTTTTTTTAAGATTTTATTTATTTATTTGAGAGACAGGGATCACGAGTAGGCAGAGAGGCAGGCAGAGAGGGGGAAGCAGGCTCCCCGATGAGCCGAGAGCCCGATGCAGGGCTCGATCCCAGGACCCTGGGATCATGACCTGAGCCAAAGGCAGAGGCTTTAACCCACTGAGCCACCCAGGCACCCCAAGGATTATGATTTTGATGGGGTATGGGGAACGTAGCATTTAAGAAGACTTACCTGTTTCCTGTCACTTAAAGACTACTTTGAGGTTTTCTCTGGGTTCACAGAGGGATTTCAGTTCCTTGTTAGGCCCCACTGGGGACCAGGGTATGACTTTGGAATAGTGAATCCAGGCTTCAAATTTAGAGGGGGACATGATTTTTTTCCTTTTTTTTTTTCTTATTCCTGGTATCCACGAGCGACAGTGTCCTGTTAGGCCCAAAAAACCTTTCTGACAAGGGAGAGTTGTGGGGTCCATAAGGTTTGTGGGAATGGGCCCTGGTATTAAAGCCTGACCCACTTCAGCCTGAGTTGCCCAGATCTGGGAATTAATATCAGACTCTATTAAGGGGAGGCAATTGCTAGTCTGCCCAGGCGCTATCAATATGGGACCTAATGTATCTACCTAAGGGAAGTGCAGGGTTCTCAGGTATTAAGAGTGAGAAGATATAAGATCCCCCCTGGTACGTCCCAGAGGGTGAGAAAAAATCTGGCATATGGGTCGCCCAGTGATGCCCTTAATGACGACACTGCGGTTGAACAATTGACCCGGGCTGGCGAGTAGAACAGAAAAGGTAGCTCCAGTATCAAGAAGGAAACCGACTGTTTTTCCATTTCCAGAATTACCTGAGGCTCTAGGTTCCCTCTGGTGAGCTGTTTTGGAGGAACCACCACGTGGAGCCCCAGGCCCCATCATTCCCAGTCAGGGCACTGGCCACCTGAACCTTTGCAGACTGAAGTCCCGAGGGCATTCAGATTTCCAGTGCCCCCCTGCACAAGTGGTTACAGGGCAGTGGTTTTTGCCACGGGGACATTCTCACTTCCAGTGTCCCAGGCGGTCACAGAGAGGGCATTTGGTGCCAGATCCTTGGGCAGCCAAGCTGGCAATGCCCTGCAAGGCCGTGACCAAAGCCTCAGAATTCTCTTTAGTTTCTGTTCCTCATTCTCCTCTTGGTCCCACTGTAAAAGACCCGCTGACAACTTGTTAGAGCTCTCCTAGGGTCCCCTCGGGGCCAACAGCCAACTTTTGCATTTTTTCCCCTGAATATCTGGGCTTTAAGAATGATCTTGGCCTCAGGAGAACCAGAAGAGATAGCTGTGGATTTAATGAGAGCCTCTCTCAATGTGAGAAAACTATAGGGTTTTCTTCGTGAGCTTGGGTTGACAGTTAATTTACCAATAGACCCAGATATCCTTTCCTAGAGACTTTGAAAGCTACCTTAACAATTGCCCATGAAAACTTTGAGACAGAAAAGATTAATCACCATTTTTTTTTTTTTTTTTGACCAACAGACCCTTAAATATCCTTTAAAAGCACAGACCTATGTCTGGTAATCAGTGCTTTAGCACTTTATCCTATTTGGAAAAGACCTAGATGTAATCCCATTTGTTATCCAAGCAAAACTTTCTTAATACTTACCATAAACTTTGAGAACCACCATTTTAATGGGAGTTTATTTCACCTTCAGCAAACCTAGGTGGAATCATTCCAGGTTCTACACCTCCTCGGCTTGGACACATGAGCAGACACCATGTTTTTCCCACTAAAGTGGAACTCTTGCAGTCCATGTCAGGCTGGAGAAATCAGGGAATTTCCCTGAAACAAAGGGAGTTTTGGCAGCTGCTTGGGAATATTTCTTAAAGTCTCTGTCCTGAGGTAGACTGACCGCAGTTGGCTTATAGCCATTATAGCCATTAACCCAGGAAATGAATGAGGGAGAAGCCCCCATGTACTGCTCAGTCCCTCTAGGATGCAGGCTTGGAAGTGATAGCAATGCCAGTTTCCAAGGGGATTGTTAAGGTCCTAATTACCGTTTTGAGAGGATCCCAGTTGGGGTCTTGAGGTAGAGCCTGGGCTCCAGTTGGAAACTGAAGCCACCCATGGGCTCTCCCACCCCTTGATCCCCGTATCTTTCAGAACCTCACGTTTTTCTGCTTCAGAGAGGGTCTGATTTAACAGAAGCATTACATCCAAGTCCGGAAAACTTTGAGGTCCCCCTTCGTCTCAGGCCCATAGCAGCACCTTCCCTTGGTCCCCCTTCAAGCACTACTGTTCTTGCAGAGGGTAAAGCCCTCAAGCACCAAAAGGGGTTCCAGGACAGGGCAGGACAGGTAAGGGGACCTGATCTTACCTTACGAAGGATGGAGCCGGGGTGAGATTCCCCTGCAGACTCCATTAGCCACCTACTTTTGATGTGGATGTGGTATTCCTTTGTTTCGTTCCCACCCCCCAGCCGCCCAACTGGAATGGTCGAGGAGGTCTGGTAGAAAGTAGCCAGAAGGCTGGGATTAATCTTACATTGCTGAGATCAAAACAAAAGAAAATTAGCTGCCTTTTTCCCATTTAAAACCGGGAAGACGTGGTCCTCAGGGGGCCATGTCTCATCCTCCCACTTGTACTGTGGCCGTGCCCCAGAACAAAAGAAAGGAGTTGTCTTTGTCCAGTGCAAACCAGGAAGGTATCCAAGTAAATGATACTGAGTGGTTTACGGGTCTGATAGTCTTCCTATAGCCTATAATGCCAGGAGGGGACTCTAAAGGAATGAGGGTCTGGTCAGGGAATTACATCTACAAGAAGAGAGGTAAAGGCATCCCTTACTTCAGTTTCTTATAGTTAATCAGGAAGACTTGGGAAGAGAGGAAAAGGCGTCTCCCACCTCAGTTCCTTCTCATCTTTTCCTGATGTGTGGCCCTAGGTGCTCCTGCAACTGACAGCCAGAGCCCCTGTCCTCTCTGCGAGGGTCATGCTTACCCATGCTTGGTCCTACCTCCTGAGAAGGACCCTGGTTTCCCCTACCCTTAAGACTCCCTTAGAAGTCAATGGATACATTAGACTTCTTTTAGTAGAATTCTTTTGTGTGGCATAGCCATATGAAGGGACAAGATATGGGGCACCCAGGGAGAGGAAATCCACCTGGGATAACGTTATCCCTGTGGAGTGGAAAATTTGGGAGATCCTGTAGATCTTAGGTTTTGTCCTGCTTGGCCATTCCTTCACAGAGGTGGTATAGCCAGTTAGAGGGGTGTCCTAATAATGCCCAGGATAGGAGGGGTCAGAAACAGGAGACTGTTCCTCGTCACAACAGGGAATTGTGAGTGAGATTCCTTGGAGGCCACCTGAACCACTCACCAGAGACTGTCTGGGGGACCATCCTTGGCTTTCCCGCTCGTTCTCTGAGGGGAGGAATCAGCCAAGAAAAGAGTAGTAGAGGAGTTTGGCTCTAGATGCCAGGATGGGCAAGTAAGGAACCAGGTCCCTCTGAAGGCTACCAAAGAGTAGCCTTGGTCAGGCCCTTCAGTTGCTGCTAGGGTTTTCCTAGGTCCCTCACATCCAGTGATCTGCCCAAAAGGAGTTCTGAGTCCTTACCAAACCAACATTCCCAATTTCTGTGGGGGATCAGTTGGGAAGTTGCCCAGAGAGCCTGTCACTCAAGACTTGAGAATGGCAGCCACACTGATGGCTCTTACATGGCTGACAGGTGCCCATTGTTTCAACAAACAAAATTGGAAGAAAGAGAGAGAGACTTGCTGCCCACTACTCACAGTTAGTTGTTCTTAATGATGGTGCACATCCCAGACAGGCCCCCATAAATGTTACCGAATTTTTTTCTCCGACTGTGCCCACAGTTCTAGGTCACATCTCTTTGAAGAATGAAGAGGTAGACCAGGCAGAGTGGTGGGCAGCAAAGCAAGGTTTACCGAGTGATAGCAAAGTGATAGTACAGAGCTCCCCCAGAGAGGGAGGGGACCCAAGAGGGCTGCCCTCCGCTTTGCTGTGTTAAATGTAGGCTTTAAATAGTTACGGTGGTGTGTGATTATGGTATATATAACTAGTTCCTTTAGTTGAGCATTTGGATTATTTAACATTGATTGTTATTTTGTAATTATTCGGTGTTGTGTATGATGATTTAAATGAAAATAATAAAATACTGCTGTAGATTGTCCTCTCAAAATTCGTATGTTGAAAACTAGCCCTCCTGAATGGGATTAGTGTCCTTATAAAAGAGGTCCTAGAGAGACCCCTCTTACCTCTTCCATTCTGTAAGGATGTAGTGAGAAAGGAATCCATATGAACAGGAAGCAGACCCTCAACAGACAGTAAATCTGCCGTTGCCTTGAGCTTGGACTTTCCAGCCTCCTGAAGTGTAGTAAGTAAAAAATGTTTTTTGTTTTTGTTTTTGTTTTTTTTTAGAGAGAAAGTAGGGGAGGGGCAGAGGGAGAGAAGGAGAATCCCAAACAGGCTCCATGCCCATTGCAGAGCCCAACACAGGGCTGGATCTCATGACCCTGAGATCATGACCTGAACTGAAACCAAGAGAAGACCACTTAACCAACTGAGCCACCCAGGGGCCCCTAAAAATTGTTTTTCATAAGCCACCCAGTTTATGGTATTTTATTATATCAGCCCAAGGGGACTAAGACAAATGTATTTAGAAAAGAGCAACATAAATCTTTAAAAGAGTGGAAAATGGGGCACCTGGGTCGCTCAGTTGGTTAAGTGTCTGCCTTCAGCTCAGATCACGATCCCTGGGATTGAGCCCATCTCAGGCTCCTTGCTCAGCAGGGAGTCTGCTTCTCCCTCTGCCTTCTGCTCCCTTTGCTTGTGCTTGTGCTTGTGCTTGTGCTCCCACTTGCGCTCTCTCTCTCTCTGTCAGATAAGTAAAATCTTTAAAAAAAACAGTGGAAAGTAACGAAAGATTAAAGAAGTTGGAGTTTGTTTTAGAGAAAATTTGAGAGTTTTTCAAGTACAGCAAAACCTGAATTAACTGGATTCTTTGGTCCTCTGTGTGCGTGTTCTGAGAAAGACTGTCGGGAAATACACAGTTCGTCAGGAAAATACACAGTATATCAACTTCAGATGGCTATAAAAACGAGTGCTTTGAGCACTGATGGTCAAGAGAAGGGGGTGTGAATGGAGGCTAGGAGAGAGGAAGGGGCATTAGGTGCAGGCAAAGGAGCGGTGACACAGAAGGTGTGGGGACAAATGATAGGGAAGAAAAGCATAGAAATTTGATATGAAGGAGGTACAGAAAATAAAAACTCTTTGGGGTCAGTTCATAGTCTGGACAGATTTAGTCCTGTTTTCTGTATGTTGTCTCTGTATGTAGAAATCATTTTCATGGTCCCGAGAGTATGAGTGACTCGACCAGGTGCTCTTCTGTTGCCGTCCCTCACACAGAGAAAATGATGCTTCCTAACTTTTACACAATTCTGAGTTAATCAAGTGGCAATCGTATATAAATACAACAAATGTATTAAGTATTTTCAGATTACAGTTAAACAGGTTGATGCTGCTTACAGATAAAACTATTACTGGATAATAGATAATTAAATTATGCAGAACTCTAGTTTTCTAGCTTTGAAGTTCTTGAAGGTTTTTGTACAAATGTATTGCTTGCTTCTGCGAAGTAATAAGAATGCTGTGATGCACTCTTTCCTTTTGTTCTGTTAGGAAACTGTTGAGACTCAAAGATACTCAAACACTCAAAGAGAGTGTATTACCTTAGAACTTATACATCATATTTTTCATAGCTTTATTTTTTTTTAAGATTTTATTTATTTATTTGTCAGAGAGAGAGAGAGTACACACAAGCAGGCAGAGAGAGGAAGGGAAGCAGGCTCCCTGCTGAGCAAGGAGCCCGATGCGGACCGAGCAAGGAGCCCCATCCAGGACCCCGGGATCATGACCTGAGCTGAAGGCAGCGGCTTAACCAACTGAGTCACCCAAGCGTCCCCATAGCTTTATTTTTTATTTCTAATTTATTTATTTTCTGTTTCTAATTTAACTTATTGTGAAGTTACCAGGGATCATTTTTAGAAAGATTAAAGGACATATTGATATTAATGATAAGTTTCTTAGTTTCTTTCAGAATTGATCTATATCTGTAAAATCAAACTTCAGATTTTTTTTTTCTTTTCACTTTTTTTCAGCCAACTGATTTCCAAAATTTTAATTTTCAGATTCTGAGCTTCAGAATTTAATGACCCCTAAATATGCAAAAGGAACCAGGTTTGGGAAATTTATTTTTTAAAGTTCAGGATCCTTTTGTAATGTAGTGTTTTCCTAAATTAAGTATTTCAAGCTTGGACTTTGTGAGGTGCTCGAAATGGGACACATCTGTGAGACTCGAGAGTGGTAGCAAGAAACGAGGGAGAAGGTGGAAGGTTGCCCTCCCTTTGGTGTGACAGACTAAGAATAGACATTGTGCATCCTTCTGGCTGCTCACTTATGGTCACCGTACGTCTCTACTTTTCTACATTCCAGATGAACGGGGCTGCTAACATCTTGGGAAACTGGTGCTGGCCACAATCAGAATTTACAGTTCAGGGGTGATCTCCATCTCTCTGTGTTAAATAAATAAATAAAATCTTTAAAAAAAAAAAAAAAAGAATTTACAGTTCATTTCACTGGCATTTCTGAAGGGTCACTAAATAAGATCTCGTGATGTAACCTAGCAGTATCCACGCATTCATTACAGTATTTATGTCGTCAACACTGAACAACTAATGTTTTTACAATTTATCAAAAAGAGCTATGACTATTATTAAAAGTGGAGGCGGCGGGGGGGCATTTTACTTTGTGCCAAGCACGATTTAGGCACTTCTCTTCGTTTTTTATATTTGAGCTTCAGGGACTTGTCTACATAGTTTCCTGATGCGCCGCCTTAGTTACAGTACTGTTTTATGTTGTTTTCTACTTTTATTTTTAATTTTTTAAAATTTATTTGACAGAGAGAGATCGCAAGTAGGCAGAGAGGCAGGCAGAGAGAGGGGGAAGCAGGCTCCCCACTGAGCAGAGAGCCCGATGCGGGGCTCCATCGATCCCAGGACCCTGGGATCATGACCTGAGCCGAAGGCAGAGGCTTTAACCCACTGAGCCACCCAGGCGCCCCGTTCTTTTCTACTTTAAAGTCTGCATTAAACATTTTCTGTGCTTTTACAAATATCAGTAAATGTAATTTTCCTGCATAGTGTTTTCTCATGTTAATGTACTAAAGTTTACTGCATTGCTGTGTCTGGTTTTTTTTTTTTACATAATTTAAAACAACGTATCTAAAAAAATAAAATTTAAGAGGTAGTGAAATATCTTTCTAATGCTTAACCTTTTCTTTAGCAGCTTCCCTTTAAAGATAGCTTGAAGCTAAAATTCCTCTCCAGTGGTTCGTCCGCGGGGTTGGCCCCTGCGTGTCTCTGAGCACCCCGCACCCTAGTCCAGCTGCCCCAGTAGTCTCTTACCTGGGCCTGCCTCGGCCATTTAAGCTTATTATGGCCGTTTTATTAAGAAACGAATTATATACTATAAAGTTCACCCATTTAGATTGTATTAGTTTGCCTTTTCAGTCTCTGCTTTCTGAGCTTACACTTTTCTTTCTCTGTAACTAATAAGTGAGTAGTTCACCACAGAAAACATGACTTTTCTCTCCAAATGGTAAACAATACTTATCCATTTTATTTCCTAGTGTTTTCCTTCCCATTGTGTATTAATGGCATCAGCTGTAGCTTGAGTTTCCCAAAATGTATGTTTACTTCTTTGGCTTTGTGCTGAGGGCTACGGTTTGAGATAATGATTTATAGTCATTAAAAGTACTTTTTTGGCAGTTGTTTTCTGTGAAGGCCTGTATTCCTTATATTGAACTGAATACTTGGGACAAAGTCTGAAAAATGTTCAGAAAAGAGACTTGAAGTGTTTTTTTCCATAAATTCACAGATATGTAGAGAATATCCATTTCTAGTCCTAATCTATTGGCTAAATCCAACAACAGTTTAAAAAACAGGTCCAATGAATAAATCATTAAGGAGGCAGATAAACCAAAAGAGAACCTTAAGTTAGATTGGAGGGAAGGAAGGAATGAGGAGATGTTGGTCGACGAGTAAAAAGATTACCAAGATCTGGGAATCTAATGTACATCGTGGTAATTACAGCTAATAATACTGTACTGTATCCTTGAAAGTTGCTAAGAGAGCAGATCTTAAGTGTTTTCTTTGCAAAAAAGAAATGGTAATTATTTGACATGATGCAGGTATTAGGTAAGGCTGTGTTAGTAATCATCTTGTAATACATGTATCAAATCAACACATGATATGCCTTTACTTCATACAAAGTTTTATGTCAACGGTATATCAATAAAGCTGGGTGAGGGTTAGATTGGAGGGGATCTTTGTGACAAAAGGATTAAATCTGAAGATAGAGACACAAATTATTTTTATGGACACTTTAATCCTCTATGAACTGCTCTGCCTTTTAAGTTTCTCTGCTATAAAATTCCCATGATCTCATTTCAGAGAAAGCAGAGGCTGACTTGACAGGACTGGTAAGTTTTATTGACGACACACCTTGTCATTAAACAGTGGGAGAGTTAATTAATGTTGGGCTAGTAGGCACAAAGTAAAAATTGGGTGAATGTGCACATATGGGAACAGATATTCCTTCTCCCTTTGCCCCTATTGTCAACTCCAAATACCACAGTCTAGTTTACAAAGTGTTTGGATCCTGAAGTTTTTTTTTTACTACTGATTGGTTAAACTTCTAGTTGGGTAACTTGATTGTCATATTTTATATTATTGTTCTTTCAGCTATTCCCTTCAACAAGCTCAAGCTTTTTATACGTTCCCATTTCAACACATGATGGCTGAAGCTCCTGATGGGGCAGTGGTGAGCGAACAGCACATGCCAGCAGAAGTTCCAGACCCCACGCCTGCTCAAGAACCTGTACAAGGTAGTTTTCATCAGGATAGCATTGAAAATTAGCTGTTGGATTAGCTAATTTATGTAAAAAAGGGTTTAATGATGAATTTTAGTTTTATTTTAGTATTAAAATTTTTTAAATTAAATTTATTTTTTTTAATTTAAACGTATAATGTAACCCCACCACCCTCTCCCAACCCCCCTCCCCCCCCACCCCCCTCAGTTTGTTTTATGACATTAAGAGTCTCTTTTGGTTTGTCTTCCTCCCAATCCCATCTTCTTTCATTTATTCTTTTCCTACCCCCTTAGCCCCCACCCCCGTTGCATCTCCACTTCTTAAAATTTTTTTTTTAAGATTTTATTTATTTATTTGACAGACAGAGATCACAAGTAGGCATACGAGCAGGTTGGGCGGGGGAGGAGGCTCCCCGCTGAGCAGAGAGCCCAATGCGGGGCTCGATCCTAGGACCCTGGGATCATGACCTGAGCTGAAGGCAGAGGCTTTAACCCACTGAGTCACCCAGGCGCCCCTTAGTATTAAAATTTTTAACCACTTTTTAAGTATGTGCCAGGCACTGTGATAGGTTTGAGGGAAGAAAAGAACTTGGATCCTGTCAAATACCTTGGATCCTCAAATACCTCATAATCTATTAGGAGAAAATAATAAGCAAACACATGTTATACTTCAGGACACAAGGGTGCAAAGAGGCACAAGATGCTGTGAGAGCTCACAGGGTTGACTCCTAACTCCACCTGAGGCGCAGAGGTAGCTTCCCTGAGCTCTGGAAGCCAAGGGTGAGGAGACTTTCTCCCCAGGAAAAATGGGATGGGGAAATTCCAGACTTAGGGAATGGTGTATGCAAAAGCACAAATGTGAGGAAGCATGACTATTGGAAAGTAGTGATTCTGTGTCATTGGCTTCTGGTGTTTAGCCAAAAAATAGTAAGTGATGAGGCTTATAACCTGAAGAATCTATATTCTGTCCTAAGGCAGTAGGGAGCTATTGAGAGAATGAGGCAGAGGGTGACTTACGTGGACTGACATTCTAAAAGCCCAGAAGTATTGTAGAGGATAGAGTGGATAGTAGGGAGTTGGGCAGAATTTGGAGGCAAAAAGTGCATTCAAGACCAAATAATCTGGAGATGAAATGAGGAGGACCTGAGCGGATGGAGAAAAGGTAATGGTTTTCTCCAGGGTAGGGGTATTGTGTGAGAAATGGGCTCAGAGTTTCAGTTTATGATTCCAGAAACACACCTGACTCCATTGCCTTGGAAATACCTCTGGCCTTGACTCTCCTCTTGCGGCAGAGTAGATCCCTTTTCGTAGGGAGTTGCTAAATCAGAGTGAGGTAGAGGGAGGAAGGACACGTGGCTGCTTTAGGGAACGGCTAAACAGTAGTAGAATGGGGGAGGGGGCCCAAGAAAATAAGAGAGATGTTAAAGAATTAAGGGTAAGAAAACCAAGCCTTTCTGTGGGTAACTTTAGGTCAGTGATTTTTTTTTTTTTTAAGATTTTATTTATTTATTTGATAGACAGAGATGACAAGTAGGCAGAGAGGCAGAGAGAGAGGAGGAAGCAGGCTGTCCGCAGAGCAGAGAGCCTGATGCGGGGCTCGATCCCACGACCCTGGGATCATGACCCAAGCTGAAGGCAGCGGCCTTAACCCGCTGAGCCACCCAGGCGCCCCTAGGTCAGTGATTCTTGACCAAAGCATCCTCCCACCCCCACCCTACAGGGGATATGGGCATTGTGTGGAGACAGCTTGGACTGTCATGACTGGCAGCTGCTCCTGGCATCTAATGTGCAGAGGCCAAGGTGCTGTTAGACATTCTGGAAATACAGGACAGCCCCCCAGAACCCCAAACCACTCAACCTCAGATGTTAGTAGTGCTGAGATTGAGAGACTCTGCTTTACGTTCTGAGATAGATCCTGCTCTTGCCTTTTGAAAAATACTTTGACCCCTGAGTTTTCATCCTCAGCATCTCTAAATCCACCTCTTTGGCTGTGTGTGGAACAGAATATACACTTGTAATCTCCAGAACGAATCCACAAGCTATTTGAGGCTTTGTATTGCTGGAAATTATGGGGAAGTTGAGTTAAAATGCTTCTCTTCCTCCCTCTTTTTCCACTTATTTTTTCATTTGTTTATTGGACTATTTATGTATTTACATTTAGAATTCCTATAAAATAGTATAATTGCTTTGTATCCCTGGGGAGATCAAGATGACAGGTAAGAGTGTGTGGAAAATCAATCTATAGTTATTATGGATGTTTTATCCCAAATAGCTAACAGAAGAAAGAGGGTGGGGCATGAGCTGCTTGAACCCGGTCCCAGGGGGAAGGGAGGGGAGGATAGTGCAGAAGAGCCTGAGGTTGGGAGATAGAAGGGAAAAGTAGAGAGTTGAGAGGGTGACCTTTCTGGGAAGGCTGCCTAACGTTCGTAAGTTACATATTTCTGCATCTACATCTACATTCTGGAAACTACTGTGTTTCAGAGACTCCAAAAGGAAGGAAAAGAAAACCCAGAGCAACAGAACCAAAAAAACCAGTAGAACCCAAAAAGCCTGCTGAGGCCAAAAAATCTGGCAAGTCCACAAAATCAAAAGAAAAGCAAGAAAAAATTACAGACACATTTAAAGTGAAAAGAAAAGTAGACCGTTTTAATGGTGTTTCAGAAGCTGAACTTCTAACCAAGACTCTCCCGGACATTTTGACCTTCAATCTGGACATTGTGATTGTAAGGATTTTTGTGCTCCTATGGTTTTATAAATAAAAAATATAATATTTTATAATTTTTATAATTAATAAATTTTTATAATATAATTTATAATTTATAAATACATTATAAATTTATATATATAAATTATATAATTTTATAATATATTATATATTATATAAATATATAATTATATAATATAAATATATATAAATTATATAATTATAAATAAAAATTTATAATTAATTTTTATAATATAAAAAAAAGTGTTGGTGGATAGCGTTGGTGGATTAACTTTTCCTAACTTCTATTCTTGCAAATAGAATTTTGTTGAGAAGAGCCATTTCAGAGAATCCTTTTGGTAGTAAATGGTGTCTCCTTCACGAGTTTGTATTATATGCGTGTGTTTAAGAGGATGGGCTCCAGAGTGGGGCTGTCCAGTTTCCGATCCTGCCATATCAGTATGACCTTGGGCAAACCTTAACCTTCCTAGTCACCAGTTTCCTCACTGGTGAAGCAGGGCTGATGATAGTACCTCCCTCCCAGGGCTGCAGTTAGATAAAGTAATCCGTGTGGCTCGCTTCGATTGCATGACACCTGTGAGTTCTCTATGAATGAGAATACTGATTTTGAGCTTTGGTTTTTATCAGTAACTATCAGAAACAGCGTGCTGATGTGGATGGCATCAGCGTGAGCTGCTTGCAGGGAACGGAGAAGCAGTCTGTGGCTGGAGCCGGACTCAGCTGATGGGCTGCTCCAGCACCTCTCCCTCTTTCCAGCCCAGTTGGGCAGCTGTGGGGGCCTGGGGATATGAGAAAGTCAAACTGGTCTTCATTTTTTAAATTTATTGTGTTATCTTTTCTTTGTGTCAAAGTAGAGTTGACACAGCGGTACATGGTTTCAGGTGTACAGCATGTGATCTGACCGGTTTGTACATTACACCATGCCCACAGCAAGTGTAGCTGCCAGCGGTCACCGGACACTGTCACAGTCCATCAGCTGTCCTCCCTGTGCTGTACCTCCCACTCCCCTTCACTCATCTTGCCCATCCCCCTGCCTCTGGCCACCACCAGTTTGCTCTCTTTTCACCAGTTTCTACTTTTTTTTTCCCCCACAGCTGGTTTTTATTTTGTTTGGTCATTTTTTTTTTAGAGAGAGAGAGAGACAACACAGGCAAGAGCAAGCGGCCTTTGGTGGGGGAAACGGCAGAGGGAGAGGGAAAGAGAGAATTCCAAGCAGGCTCCACACCCAGGGCGGAGCCTGACACAGGGTCCGTCTCAAAGACCCTGAGATCATGACCTCAGCCAAAGTCATGGATGCTTAAACCAGCTGAGCCTCCCAGGCACCCCACAGGACTGGTTTTTAAACACAACAGCAGCACTTGTAAAAGGGAATGCTTTTCTTTTTTTTTTTAAGCCAATAAATTTTTATTTAAGGAATTTTTACATGTGATTCTTCCACTGCCAGTCACTGCTAATCACCATAGTTCCTCCAAAGTTAGAATCATAATCTTCAAAACAGCCCTTTTAAAAAGAACTTGATCAATCCACAGTTGTCACTGTCACTCCAGAGTTCTTTCAGCTGGGCTTCTTGCATCTCCATTTGAATATGGACTTACTTTTAAGAACTCCCCACCTGTAATCTTTGGGACCCAATGTCTTTACTTCAGGGCCCTGTTTAGGGTCTGAGTCTGGATCTGCCTGGTTCTCTAATTTGACTATTAGGTCTTTCACAGAGTTTTAGCAAGTAAATGATAAATAAATGTCTTGTAGTTCTTTCCCACAGATCTAACACGTAGTTCTGTGAATAAAGGAAACCACACAAATGCTCTATGAGGCGTTTCCAACGATGTAGGTCTTCCGAAAAAGCCCCATCGGGATCGACCTCAACGGGAATGCTTTTTTTTTTAGCTTTATTTAAACATATAATGTAACCCCACCACCCTCTCCCAACCCCTCTTCCCCCCACCCCCCTCAGTTTGTTTTATGACATTAAGAGTCTCTTTTGGTTTGTCTCCCGGGAATGCTTTTCTTAAAAGAGGAATACTTTGGGGGTGCCTGGGTAGTACTTTGTTCAGGTCAAGACTAGGCACGTGATAAACAATATTGCTTATGATACTGGATTAAGTTTTTAATTTAGTTTTGTCCACCACTCCTCACAGAAGCCCTGAGGCTTAAATCCTACTTTTTAAGACTTACTGTATAAACATTTTTTGTAGATTGGCATAAACCCAGGACTAATGGCAGCTTACAAAGGCCATCATTACCCTGGACCTGGAAACCATTTTTGTAAGTAATTAGTTCTTTTAAATTATTTTACTTTTAAACTAGGTATCTCTGTTAATAGTTTGGGGAGGGGGAGTCAAACTAAATTGTGTGGGGTTTTTGTTTGTTTTTTTTAAAGATTTTATTTATTTATTTATTTGACAGAGAGAAAGATCAAAAGTAGGCAGAGGGGCAGGCAGAGAGAGAGAGGGGGAAGCAGGCTCCCCGCTGAGCAGAGAGGCCGACGTGGGGCTCGATCCAGGACCCTGAGATCATGACCTGAGCCAAAAGCAGAGGCTTTAACCCACTGAGCCACCCAGGCGCCCCCCAAATTGTGTTTTTTAAGAGAGATTGTTCATAAAAATACATACATGTTTTCTGTGCATGTGTACACAAAAATAAGTTTTTAAAACTTTTTGGTGTTTTCTCGTTCACACTTTGGTGTGAGAGAGTGGAGGGGCAAGGAAAGCAGTACTTCCTCTTTCGTTTTGCTAATAGTTTTATAGGCGTTTTACTACATTTTTTAATGAATTTTCTTTTTTACTTGATATCTACAGTGATAGTAACAATAGTACCTCACTGTGCCTGTGCAGACAGAATACTGACCTTCCCAGATTTCTGCTTATCCTGTTTCCCAGGAGAGATGAAATGCATTGATCACTGGCAATCAACTTGTAATAGTTAAGAAATTTTGTGATTGGAGACATTTTCTACAGATACTTCATATCTAGCAGCAAATAATATTAAAGAGCCTCATACTTGTAGAGTGAGCTTTAAAACCAAGTATAACTACTGTTACCTTCTATGTAAGTCCACTTACCTAACACCGCCCAATAGAAAAAGGCATTCAGTAGTTCCTCAGGAAATACTAGTCCATTATCTAAGAGTAACATTAAAAACATTTAAGGCAAAAAAAGTATAGTAACGTGTTTTGGGGGCTAAGGACATACTGTCTCCATTATTTTAAAAAAATTTCTAGAAAAGTTTGAACTTTCATTTCTTCCATTGTCGGGGTGTTTGAATGTTCCGGGTCTCTTGGTGTATGTTTATCTGTTTAAGTTATTCTGGGGGCAGGTGGTGGTGTTTCCAGTTATTAGAAAGGAAAACAAACCATTTCAAAGTTTCCTACACTGACTAGCTCTGTATTTCCAACAGCCATTTACCTTAACTTCCCTGTGAAAAGGAGATAAAAATGGTAATTAATATCTCATAAGACAGTTATGATCATTAAATGAGATAATCCATGCAGAGGGCTTTGCATGTAGTAATTGCTTGATATGGTATTTGACCCATAATTTTTTAAAATATTCTAAAGCTTTAATTTTTTTTTTTTTGTAATTTCAGGATAAAATGTAGATTTACCATATCGATTCATGAAGCAAAAACCTCTGATCTATATGGAAATAAACTCAAGTCTTATTTTCACAGGGAAGTGTCTGTTTATGTCTGGCCTGAGTGAGGTCCAGCTAAACCATATGGATGATCACACTTTACCAGGGAAATACGGTATTGGATTTACCAATATGGTGGAAAGGACAACACCAGGCAGCAAAGATCTTTCCAGGTAATTACATTTATTTTTATAGGTTGGAACCTGACCATGCAGCTGCCTCATGTACTCTAGGAATACTGTATCTACCTAGTTGAAGCTGAGCTTAATATTTAACATAAATCAATCTTTTATTTATAGCTATCTGAATTTAGCATATTATAAATATTGCCATACTTGTATCTTGACTACTTTTTAATTCAATTTTAGTAAAGAATTTCGTGAAGGAGGACGTATTCTAGTGCAGAAATTACAGAAGTATCAGCCACGAATAGCAGTGTTTAATGGAAAATGTAAGATTTACTTTTAAATTTTATCTTTTCTTTTTGCTAACATTATGGGCAATGTAAATATGTTTGTATTTCATTTTAGGTATTTATGAAATTTTTAGTAAAGAAGTTTTTGGAGTTAAGGTTAAAAACTTAGAATTTGGACTTCAACCCCATAAGATCCCAGACACAGAAACTGTAAGTTCTTAAAGTTACGTTTGTAAATCAGCTAAATAAGAATTTTTTCTAGGGGCGCCTGGGTGGCTCAGTGGGTTAAGCCTCTGCCTTCGGCTCAGGTCATGATCCCAGGGTCCTGGGATCAAGCCCCGCATCGCGCTCTCTGCTGGGTGAGGAGCTTGCTTCCCCCTCTCTCTCTCTCTGCCTACTTGTGATCTCTCTCTGTCACATAAATAAATAAATAAAAGCTTTAAAAAAAGAAAAAAGAATTTTTTGCTAGCTAGCTTCCCTTTTTTATTTGTCCTATCCATTGTAATTGATGCCATGGGCGGGGAGCACTGGATTTTGTTGAGTAATAGTTTTATATCAACTCAAACTAATAGTTGCAAATTAATTCAGGGACCGTTATAAAAAAAAAAGAAATGTTTGTCATATAAAATGTCTTACTGATGTTACTTGGTTAAAATGTTAGAAGGAACTAGCTAATATACATTCAAAGTCTATTTAGTGGTATATTCTTAACCAAATTCATGTAGGTTAGCCCTTATTCAGTGTGAAACAGGTATGTAAATAAAGACATGCTCCCGATTAGTGACACTGCTCCTCACCCCCTGCTTGTATATCTTAGCCCAGTTTCATTTTAGAGCCATATAAATAGTATACAGTCTAGTTGCAGACAGACATCCCGCCAGTCTGACTGGAACATGGTGCTGTTGACTGTGGCCTTGTCCCTGAAGGGGACATGAAGTAACAGTGGTTTTCAAACTCTGTCATTTTTCTACATAGAGCTTCTGCAGACATTTGGTTCAAAGTTTGCTTCTTAAATATAGTTTAGATTCTATATTTAAACTATATTTAAATATTTTATATTTTAATATTTTAAATTATTTTAATTTAAAATTTAAATATTTTAATATTAATATTTTAAATATTTGAATATTTTATATTTCTTAAATATAGTTTAAATTTAAAATGAAGTTTTAAATTTCATTTATAACTTGGGAAAAAACAACATACATGCATGGACCCATGTGTTCTAGACAGTATTTTAAATGATGGAGAAGCCAGCACGCCGACAGGTTTTTGTGGAGACCTCAGAATGAAGTTTCTGCCACTTCCATACATTTGAATGTCTCCTTTAAGTTTCTTCTGTTTTTAACTTGTTATAAATATGTGATTGATAAAGTAGGTGGTAGCCCTGGTCTTTCTTTAAACCGAGGCTTACACTTGTCTACTTTGGTAAAATTGTAAAGGAGTCCATTGCTTTCCATAAATTACTGCATTATTGTCCCTTAAGAGCCAGATAAGACTCAGGTACATCTCTTAGATATATGTGACCATAATAGTGCAATGCTATATATATATATATATATAACTTGAATCTTATCACGACAGGTAGTTTTAGCTCTTACGATGAGCTGGGAGTACTTGTATCTTCTATAATTTGTTCTTTTTTATGAAATACAGTTATTGATGGTGTTAGTGATTCAGCTTTGAAACAAAAAACTACTGTTTCAAATTTCTGGATCTTTTTTTTTTTAAGATTTTATTTACTTGAGAGCACAAGCGCAAGCAAGGTAGGGCAGGTGGAGGCCAGAAGCAGACTTTCCGCTGAGCAGGGAGCCCAACTTGGGGCTCGAGCCCAGGACTCCAGGATCATGACCTGAGCTAAAGGCGCTTAACTGACTGAGCCACCCAGGTGCCCCTCTGGATCATTTTATTTTATTTTATATTTCATTTATTTCAGACAGGGGAGAGAGAATGAAAGAGCACACAAGCATGAGGAGGGGGAGGGGCAGAGAAAGAAGCAAACACCCACCTGAGCAGGAAGCCCAATGCGGGACTCAATCCCAGGATCCTGAGATCATGACCTAAGCCCAAGACAAACACTTAACCAACTGAGCCACCCAGGCGCCCACCCCCTGGATCATTTTAATTGAAGAATATCTTGGGATGGGAAAATGTGCTGTTACAAAACCTGGTACCATTTGCACCTACATATCTTTATGAGCCAGGAGTTTCTAAATGCTTTCTGAACAAAACAAAAGAAATAATTTGTTTTTTCTAATGTTACGGAGGCCAGTATAAAAATTGCAACTGGAAATTCCATAGCCCAGCAGCCTCTCTCTTTGATATATATGTGATGTATATTGTTATGTATTTTGTAATCTGTGAAGGACATTTGTTGCCATCCCAAGTGATAAATGCAAATGCTTTTCTCCTATGTCATTCTACTTCTATGAATTTATCCAGCAGATAAGCTCACACATACTCAAAATTAAATATATACAAAGTTTTTCACACAGCTTATAATAACAAAAGACTGGAAATGGCACACCTGGGTGGCTCACTTGGTTAAGCAACTGCCTTCAGCTCAGGTGATAATCCTGGAGTCCTGGGATCGAATCCTGAATCGGGCTCCCAGCACCACAGGGAGTCTGCTTCTCCCTCTGACCTTTTCCCCTCATGCTCTCTCTCATGTTCCCTCTCTCAAATAAATAAATAAAATCTTAAAAAAAAAAAAGACTGGAAACAACCTAAGTACCCACAACTGGGGATTGGTTAAATAAATATGCAAGTACTACATAGCTATAAAACAGAACATCTTTTTACTCTAATACAGATATCTGGTACAGAATTATCTCTGAATACACTGTTGAGTTAAAAAGGAAGGGAATAGAGAGCATGTTACCATTCATGTGTGTTTTAAGAAGGGTGCGGGAAAGTACACATATTAGACATATTTGGTTGTGTATTCATAGGATACACCTATGGAACCAGCAACTTTGATTGCCCTGAAAGAAGAACTAGGTGGATAGAGATAGCGTTGGGAGGGAAAACTTCCATTGTATACTTTTGTGCCCTTTTGTACCTTTAGAACTGTAAACCGTATGTTTACTATTAAAAAGACAAGACTGTCAATTGATAAATGAACATGGGACGGATGCCTCATCATTTTTGATTTATTGACTTAATGATAAGTAAATTTTACAAATTTGAACTCAGCCACAACTACATTTCTTGAGTTTGCATACGTTAATATGTGATAAGCATCGTTATTAACCCAGAAAAAGATAAATTTTTTCATCTCTATGTGAGTAGATTCAGTAGACTTGTAAGATTTATGTAACCATATAATTTCATAATTCTAGCTCTGCTACGTTATGCCGTCGTCCAGTGCAAGATGTGCTCAGTTTCCTCGAGCCCAGGACAAAGTTCATTACTACATTAAGCTAAAGGACTTGAGAGATCAGTTGAAAGGCATTGAACGAAACACAGACGTTCAAGAGGTGCAGTATACATTTGATCTGCAGCTGGCCCAAGGTGTGTTCCCTTCTTCACCCCATTTATGCATCTCGTGGATCTGTACATTACAGGAAGCATGTTGTGGATTTAAAAGCAGAAGGAAAAAAAAGTTAACATTTGCAGCCGGAGTGCTCTGACAGGAGACGTTGGTCACTATTAAAAATCTCCGGTTACTAAAGTCTATTGTGGGGACTCCTGCAGATGCTGAGGATAAAGGAAACATGGTCGCCACCTGAAATTAAAATCTAGTAATTTTACAGTTCCTATGAGTTGATTTAGTATATGTTATAAAGAGTTAAGATGATAGTGAAAGATACATCTTAGTGTATGTGACCTAGAAAGAGGTTTGTTCATGGTGGCTTCTGAATAAAGCTAGTTTCAGAACCATTGTACAAAATCAATTTTAAAGCCTTTTTACTCTCCTCACAGAGGATGCAAAGAAGATGGCTGTTAAGGAAGAAAAATACGACCCAGGTTATGAAGCAGCATATGGCGGTGCTTATACGGAAAATCCGTGCGCTGGCGACCCCTGCAGCTTCTCTTCCAGGGGGCTAGGTATGTTCCCCTCCGTGTGTGTGTTCTTTTCCAGCGCTTGGTTTTGTCAGAACTGGGGAAGGTGGGGGGGGTGGTGTTTCTTTAAGAGAATGAATTATGGGGCGCCTGGGTGGCTCAGTGGGTTGAGCCGCTGCCTTCGGCTCAGGTCATGATCCCAGGGTCCTGGGATCGAGTCCCGCATCGGGCTCTCTGCTTAGCAGGGAGCCGGCTTCTCCCCTCCCCTCTCTGCCTAACTCTCTGCCTACTTGTGTAATCTCTGTCTGTCAAATAAATAAATAAAATCTTAAAAAAAAAAGAGAGAATGAATTATGAATTATTGAAGCTTAGGAATGGGACTATGAAAATCTTTTCAGTGGCCGGCAGTAGAAATGTGCTGGTGAGCTGATGTTCCGCCACTCGCACATGTACGGCACATTGTCTCTGAGTCACGGAGCCGTCCTAATCGCATTCCCTCCATGAATAACCATGAGGCTTCCTCAGTCCTGTGTCTGCCGAGAGAACAGAGATTAACAGAGATTGATCATTGTAGTCAAGAAGCCTGTGTAACTGTTTTAGAGATTATTTATTTATTTATTTGACAGAGAGAGAGATCACAAGTAGGCATAGAGGGAGGCAGAGAGAGAAGGAGAAGCAGGCTCCCTGCTGAGCAGAGAGCCCGATGTGGGGCTTGATCCCAGGACCCTGAGATCATGACCCGAGCTGAAGGCAGCGGCTTAATCCACTGAGCCACCCAGGCGCCCCGCCTCTGTAACTATTTTAATAGCAGTTCCCCTTCGCTGGACTGCTCAGACCTCCTGACTGAATCCTGTAACGGTTTTAGGTAAAATAAACTAACACCAACATTCTTTTCTCCCCTGGCAGCTGACAGTGCAGAATCAACTTTCGGTGACATTCCAAATGGGCAGTGGATGACCCAGTCGTTTACAGACCAGATTCCTTCCTTTAATAACCATTGTGGGACGCAAGAACAGGAAGAAGGAAACCACGCTTAAGAGTGGTGCTTCTCAGCTCTGCCTCAATGCCGCCGTTCTGTCGTCAAGAAGCGGCCCTCACTTGGCTCACTGAGGCATTTTATTAGTACTTTGCTCTCTGATGGGAGGATAGTACAGTTGCGTGATAGAATCAACTGTATGAACCTACTAAGTAAGTTGGGAGGGAAAAGGTAGGGTTTTTTGCGTATGAGTTTTTGTATTTGAATTAACCATCATTCCAGCTTTTTATAAACTATGCTTCGTTTATGAAGAAACTGACTTTCCTTGGGGAGTCACTTTTAATCTGTAATTTTAAAATGAAACAGTCTGAATATTTATACTTGATTTATTAACTGTGCATAAACTGAGATACACATTATTCCTTTTATGCCTAAGAAGGGCATGCTAGTAATAATTAATTACCGCTGGTAAAGAGGCACATGTGTTCTTTGTTGTATGTGAAATCAACCCACAGTGGAGTCTCATTTGGTAGTTTTTAGCGGTGTTTGATGGGCCCCCTGAATCGTAGTCACATTCACACCTCTTTGCCTCACCAGTGGGGAGCGTCTGTGAGAGATGCCCAGCAGTGGAAGTGTAAAGTGTGGCCTTGCAGCAGCAAGGCTGGCCTGGCCTTCTCTGACAAGGCCCCGCAGCCTGGCTGTGGCCTCCTCACGCTGGGTGTTAATCCTCTAGCGTAGGTAGAAACTGTTGTGCTGGGATGCTAAATTCCAGAGAATGCAGTAGACCTTTTTTAAGTTTGTTCCTTCCTCTGTGTTTTACTTGAGTGACATACATTTGATAGGGAAGGAACTGAATTTCTTACAGTATCTGTCGCCATTCTGCTTTTAGCCTCCTTGGCTTTAAGGGTATAACGTGGAAAGTGGTGAGAAATGAGCTCTTAGGCTGAGCAACAGCCTGCTGGAGGTGTTTGATAATCTTATTTAAATTGGTGCTTTATGTACGTGAGATGTATTAAGATAACAGAATTTTTCGTGCTAGGTATATCTAATCAATAATTTTTAAAAATCTCCACATCATTGTCTATTGCTGTGAACTAAGTGGGCCTCATGGCAGGCAGGGTTAGTTTGAAGTAATGTACCTTTGTGATTTTCTAATGCCTTTTCCATGGTGCTACGAAGAGCCCAGACTAGTAGGCCTGGTGGATAGTAAAGCTGGGTATTCAGAAATGCCATTTGCAGTTACTCCTGGTCACTTCTGAATGTCCTGATGTCACACATACCCAGGGAGCATGCTGTTTTTCAATACGAAAATATTTATGAGGTGTTTTGTTTTGTTTTTTTTCCTAAGAGATTATATGGCCTGTTCCCTGTATAATAAGAGGAACAAAGTCTTGTGAATCTTAACATGCCTTTTAGCTGTGGCTGTGATGGATTTTCTATTTCCCTTAGTGTAGGTCAAGCTGTGTCAAAGTTACTCAGGCCATGTTCTCTCACTCATGTACTGCACTGCCGTTTACACGGACGTTTTATGCGGGCACTTGAAGTGCCTTGCATCAGGGATTAGGAACAATTGAATTATTTTTTCATGGGACTATGTAAAGCATGTCAGTAGGAATTGCTTTGGTATATAATGATTGTAGCCTTACAATAGTTTTGTTTTGTTTTAATTTGAGTAGAGAAAATGCCCTTTAAGTTATGATGGACACTCATTAGAGAATGGGATTGAGGATTTTTTTCCAAGCATACAATAATGGTGTTTTCCATTACCTATGAAAGATGACTAGTAAATGTTGATATATCCTATACACGACTATATGAGACTTTTTCATTAAATAATATTGAAAAAGTTTTTAAATTCATTTGGAAGTCTGATGGTTTTTACAATAAAAATTTTAAGAATGATTATCCTAAGTTGCAGGTTTTTCTGCAGTAGGAGTGACTGGTATTCTTTCCCCCTTTACACGTGAGGTTGGTCTATCCTGTATTATGTCTAACTTAGAGAATAACATATATACTGAAAATCATTAGAAAATCTGCAAATATTTTATTTTCCCAGACATTCATGTTTTAAATGTAATATATTGTGTTACAAAAGACAAGACGGGCAACCTGTTTAAAAAAAATACCTACATGTGAAAAAACACATTTAGAAATTTTTAAAAATTGTGAATACAAGTTGTCATTTAGAGTGTAAGCAAATTGCTGAAACCAAGACGGGTTCATTTCCTTCCAGCAGGCCAGCTCACGCACGTCATCCTGATTTCCGTACCTGCCCCTGTACTTGAGGAGTCCGTGCCTACGTGACCCAGGGTACTGTTTGCACACAGTAGTCTTTGTGGTTTACGTCGTGGATCGTGAGTGTCGAAGGTGCTGTTCATGAACAATGAAATAGGGCTATAAACGCACAACTCGACATTTTTATGTAGGAAATACTTAAAATGTCAGGTTATATCAGCTGTTGCGGTGATTGAGTTTAAATATCCCTGCAGGGTCAGGAACAAACCAGCTCTCCCATAAGTCATTGTGAACACTAGGGAAGTCCCAAGGTTTGTGTCTTCCATTCCAGTGAAGTAATTTTGCTTCCTGCAGAAAGTGCTCAGAATATCTGGTATCTGGGTTCCAGCCTTCATGGTGTTTAGAAGAAAATAAGAGGCTTGTTAGAAAGTAAAATTTTGATATTGAAAATTGAATACAAGTCCATTATTTAAAAAACTAAGCAAATCAAAAAGTATGTAAGAATTTACCACCCTAAATCTCCAAAATAACCACTGTTAAAAGAGTTTCTCCTGAAATCCTTCCAGTAACATTCTGACCTGTATAAAGTGTGTGTGTGTGTGTGTGTGTGTGTGTGTGTGTGTGTATAGTACAACACATGTAGAATGGATATAGAATTATTAGTTTATAATTGTTTACTTAGTGAGTTCCTTATTAAGACTGTCCAGGTTGCCTCTGTCCCTTCACTGACATGAGTGAACACCGAACAGGCTCATGTGCACATTTGGCTTGTGTCTACAGATCTGTTGGGTAAAATCTTGTATGTGGAATCGCTAGACTAAAGGGTGTGTGCCTTACATTTTTTTTTTAAAGATTATATTTATTTATTTGACAGAGAGAGAGAGAGAGATCACAAGTAGGCAGAGAGAGAGAGGAGGAAGCAGGCTTTCCGCTGAGCAGAGAGCCCAATGTGGGGCTCCATCCCAGGACCCTGAGATCATGACACGAGCCGAAGGCAGAGGCCTAACCCACTGAGCCACCCAGGCGCCCCTGTGCCTTACATTTTTGATAAGAGATTGCCAGACTGTCCCCAGAACTTGTGTCAGTTTCCCTCCTGCCAAGAGTTTACAGGCATTCTCCTTTCTCCACATTTTCCCTCAGAATGGCAACATCTTCCTGTAATGATCTTGCTTTTACCAGATGGAGTGTGAAAAGTAAGATGCACTTTCTAACACAAAGCTCTCCCCGTTTGAATATTATTCCTCTCATAAGGAATCACTTAGAGATGGTGCATTTACCCTAATACTGCCATTGTTCAGCGTGTTTTTAGATTATCTCTTCCAGAAGTACATTAAGATCTTATGAATGTAATCTTTTTTTTTTTTTTTTTAGTATTCTCCATGGTGTTAAATTTCCTTTCTATGAAAGAGAATTTGATATTTTTTTAAAACTGAAAATCCCATAAGAGAGGGTGAGTAGCTGGAGTTGTGTGTTAGTCCCTCTTAACATATGATGCAAGGAAGAAAAATATAAAAACAAAAACCCATCTCCTACTATTCATAACCCTAGCTGTGAAGGCAGTCACAGAAGAGGAGGGAGGTGTTTCAAGTTATGGGAACATAACTGGAATAATTACCAACTTCCAAAGACTATACAAAGGAAATGCTCATCTGGGAAGAAGCACCTTAGAGTCTCCACTTAGCGGGACATCATCTGTCTGCTCCATGATCCGAGGACTCCCTGTGGGCTTGCAGTTTGCCTTCAGCTAAATATAGGTCCTCCGTTTTTAAAATCTTAAGCCTACCTGCTTAGACCCAAACTGAATATCCATTAGTGTTACATTGCTTTCTGCTTCCAAAACACCCTAAATCAGAATCATTTTTCAAATGATTTCTGGGTAGATTTACTTCGCAGACTTCCCTGATTCCAAAACCTTCAGGACAAATGTAGTCTCTGTTCTACCAAGAAAATTATTCCTTTCCCCTTAGGAAGATTCTGCCCCTTCCTACTTACCAATTAGATATTTCATAAAATGTGATTGAGACTCTGCAAGGTCATAGAACGCTCTAACCTCATCAATCTAAGCTTCACGTAACTATTCCTACACAACCTTTTTTATAGACCTAGAACTTTGATGGGATTTTCTACACATTCATTACAGGGAAACACTGACTTTTGACCTAACAGTGAACCCAACATTATTATCAATCAAACCAGATGGAACATTAGTGTCCTAAACTGTTGCTCCTGTATGCATACAGATGCTCAGGAAAATCGAGGAAGATTCTGGTAATGAGGCAGAAGTAAATCTAAACAGAATCATTAAGAAACAGGAACCCAGGTACTATAGTTTTATTTGTCCCTTTTTTTTTTTCCTTTTTTTAAAGATTGCATTTGAGAGGGAGCACAAGCAGGGGGAGGGGCAGAGGGAGAAGCAGGTTCACCACCGAGCAGGGAGCCTGAAGTGGGCCTCCATCCCAGGACCATGAGATCATGACCTGAACTGAATGTAGCCGCTTAACCAACTGAACCACCCAGGCAATTATCTGTCCCTTCATTTAAAAGGGAGAGTAAAGGACATACCACCTTGCAGGTTCTGAGAATCAAAAATAATATTCACCTTTGTCATCAGAACCTAGCTCAGTCCTTGAGGGTGTAGAAGGTACTTAGTAAATATACATCCACAAGCCATTGTCTCCAATTGTAAAATAATGCCCAAATGTGGGACGCCTGGATGGCTCAGTGGGTTAAGCCACTGCCTTCAGCTCAGGTCATGATCCCAGCGTCCTGGGATTGAGTCCCACATTGGGCTCCTTGCTCGGCAGGGAGCCTGCTTCTCCCTCTGCCTCTGCCTGCCGCTCTGCCTGTGCTTGTTCGCTCTCTCTCCTTCTCTCTCTGACAAATAAATAAATAAAATCTTTTTTAAAAATGCCCAAATGTCTGAAAACAAGGATTTTTAATAACTTTTTTGGTAGCAAAGCTTAGATCCCACTCAGGGTATTGCATAACATAAATGTATGCATCACAGTCCTTTTTTTTTTTTTTTTTTTTTGATGGACAGAAGGAAACACAAGCAGGGGGAGTGGGAGAGAGAGAAACAGCCTTCCCACTGAGCAGGGAGCCAGCAGGGGGAGTGGGAGAGAGAGAAACAGCCTTCCCACTGAGCAGGGAGCCCAATGTGGGGCTTGCTCCCAGGATCCTCAGATCATGACCTGAGCTAAAGGCAGACTCTTAACAACTGAGCCACCCAGGCGCCCCTCACCTTACCTTTTTAAAATTCAAAACCTTTCCCATTGCTTTATTTTTTTTATTTTTATTTTTATTTTTTTATTTATTTGTTAGAGAGAGAGAGCGAGCACAGGCAGACAGAGTGGCAGGCAGAGGCAGAGGGAGAAGCAGGCTCCCCGCCGAGCAAGGAGCCCAATGTGGGACTCGATTCCAGGATGCTGCGATCATGACCTGAGCCGAAGGCAGCGGCTTAACCAACTGAGCCACCCAGGCGTCCCAAAACCTTTCCCATTTCTAAACAGGTCTGGCCCAGTGCTTTTGGCTAAGAGATTGTAGCCATGTGTTTGAATGAATGTGACTATCTTCTGCATCAGGCCCTGTGCTAAGCAATTTACAAGTACTAAGTGATTTATTCCTTATAAAAACTTTATAAGGTTCTATTAGAATCAGTTTACAAATGGACAACTAAGGCATAGAAAGGTTGAATAATTTGCACAACATAGGTAATAGCAAAGTTGGGATTCCAGTCCATATCCTAGAGCCTGCACTCCTGCAGTGAGGAATGAATAAATGGTACAGAATCAGGAAACAACTTCTTAGAAGTTGTGAGCCGTCTGAATACATCACAAACCATTATGCTAATTTGTTTGGTTTTGCCCACTGCAGGCTACTGCAAGAGGGCAATGAAGGCAAGTGAAAAAGTTCTGACAGTGAAAGTTCTCTTTTAACAATAGGTGATGTTTACTGAGCACATACTCTATCCTAAGCATGAATCTAATTGCTTCCCATGAATTCCTAGAAGCATACCTCTCAGGCCATTTTTATCAGCTACATTTGTAGAATCTGAGCAACGAAGGTTAAATAATGGATCACCTCCAAGATCACCTGGAGGATCTGAACCGAGAAGCTGGTGTTACAGCACACTCTCCTGTCCTTGGGGTCACAGGTCTGTAATATGCGTATTTGTGTTGTCTCCCTAAAATACTCACCCAGGTGCCGTATGTGCCACAGGGGGTTGATTGCAGAATATTTCCCATGAAACACAATCAGCATTGGGGAGGTGGCCACCCCGCCTCCCAGGGAGCTGCTGTAGAGATTTTCCCTAAGAAATGGAATAGAAAAGTAACATTTGGCCTCGAGGCACACAGACTCCAATAAAGTAGCATCTTCTAATTTTGAAAGATGTAAGACCATCTCCTGCTATATAATAAGACTATAGTTTTTCATTGCACCCCAACTTTTTATTTTGAAAATTGTCAGACTTAACACAAAATTGTAAGAATACCATGAATTCCCATCTAATTCGTCTACACTCACAGCATAGGTTTTGCCATTTTCATTTTCAGCCTTTTTTAATGGCAAATATAGATCAAATTCCAATCCTACATTATGTAGAAGACCTACTTACAAATTCAAGGTTATGATGGTATTTAAAATATACAGATAAAAAAAGATGGGCAGGAAATACAATGACATGTTTAATAGTTTTGTTAGAGGGGTTTTTTTCTCTTTTAAAACTTCGATAATAAAAAACGCTACATTTAAAAAAAATTCAACCTTCAAAAACAAAGTTGAGTTTATAAAATAAGCCTTAAAAACAAGTTTACATAAGAAGGAGACCCTCAACTGAAATAAATGATTTTCAGTGGAGAAGGTTCACTAGGCTTCTGGGAGAAGACTTAACATTGCATTATTAATTCATTAGAAAAATGTTTGCATAATAAGATTCTGCAGGATCCTGCTTCCGCTGACATACCATCTGCAATTAGATTCTCATCTCTTGTCCCCATTCTTTCTCATCAGTGCCTCTGTAAGAAAATCTAAGATGTCTATGAACTATTTCTAACCCGAGTTAGGCATAGAAAACTAACTGAGCCATTGTGTTGCCAGGCATGGAAGGTGGCAGACGGTCTACACGTACTCCACATTTTTTTGCATCCACTTCTCCAGTTGTTTGGTGATGCGCTGGTGCTTCCATTCCGTCATGTTGGCCACAATCACACCCGGATTGAACGAGCAAGTGCTGGGGCTTATGCCAAGGTCTTTTATCGTCTTCTTCCTGTAGTCCAGGTAGCCCATGTATGTATTCTATAAAGGAACAGCATATGCTTTTGACCAAATCTTTCGTTTCTGGAAAGTAATCATTTTCTTGAGACTACCATGCAGTATCTGGGTTTCCTGCTAGGTCACCGGCCACTTCCTAGTGTCCCTGCTGGTTTTCTCGTTTCCCCAGCACCTGTTCCTGTCTCGAACACTGACTCCCCTGACAGCCTCATGGCTCCAAATACTGTCTGCAGAGCCAGCCCTGACGTCTCTGGACTCCCAGCTCCTGCCACATCTGCCAACGCTGTCTCCTAGGGGCTTCGCACAGCAGCTCCCTGGACACCCAAACACAGCTCCCAACCCTGTCCCAAACCTGCTTCCTCATAACCTGCCCCACCTCGGTTCCTGGCAGCTCTGTTCTTCCAGATACTTAGGCAAAAAACCCAAGGTCGTTTGGTCCTCCGTGGCTCCTGCTCATTCCCTTTTCATCCAAATCCGTCAGCAAGTCCTATTGGTCTCCTCTTCCAAACTACACTGCCAACACAGCTACCTGCCCTGGTCTGGGCTGTCATTACCACTCAGGGTTTCTGCAGGTTTCAACTCCACTCTGTCTCTATGTCCCTCATCTGCTCAAAGCCTCTCCAGTGGTTTCCCATCTCAGAGTAAAAGCCGGAGTTCCTAAAATGGGCTGCCACGCCCTATGCCATCTGTCCCCGCTGCCATTACCTCTCTAACGACTCTTCTTGCCCCAATTTCCTCTGCCACACTGATCTCCTTGTTCCTTCAATGCAAGAAAGATACACTTCTGCCTCAGGACCTTCGAACATGCTGTTACCTCTTCTTGGAAGGCTTTTCCTCTAAGTATCTGCTGAGGTGGTTCCGTCAGTACTTTCAGGTGCAGGCTCAGGGACACCACCTCAGGGAAGCCTTCCGTGATCACCCAATTTAAAATACAGCCCAACCTGCACTCTGATCCTCTGTTAAATACTTCATTTACTGACTGTCTCTTCCCACTAAAATGTAAGTACACAAAGGCAGAAATTTTCATTTGTTTGCTGTATCACTGGTACCTAAAACTGTCAGGCACATAGGGAGTTGCCGAATAGATGTGACACAGGGCAGGACACATTGTTTCACGCGCACGGGCTGTCCTAATCCTCCTCCGGGTGATGCTCACGGTAACGGAACTAACAAAGACACTCGAGCACTTCTGGGTGTCAGGCAGGTTCTGGGAACTTTGCACACACTACCTCATTAATTACATCCAATCCCTTTCCATGTATTAACTAATTTAATTCTCACAATCACTCTACAAGGGAAGTACTCTTCCTACCTCTGTTGGACAACTGAAGGAGAAGATGATTGGTAAGAAACTGGCCCAGGGTTTCAAGCTAAGTGATGAAGCCGAGTTTTTTACTACGTCAGGGGTGGCCTGAAAGCCTAGGCCTCAAAGTGTGTCACATCTCTGTTGTCACACATAAAAAATGAATCCCTGGAACTTTTTTTTGGAGAACAGCATTTTGTTCTTAACAGCTCCAAAAGCCATCTTTTGGCTTTAGTATTCCATATAAATTCATCTTTCCTCATTTCTTCCAGAGTAAGGAGCTTTTTAACCTTGAGGAAAATCAGTGTTTTTCCTCTATTGCAAGTGGGGGAAAAAGTGGTGATCACTACTCTGAAATTAGAACCCAAAGTGCAGGGAGCCTCTTACAGGAAACCCCTGTCTTGGACAGAGAGTGTGGTTCCGGCCACCTACAGAACCAGGGTCCCTTCTGGAGCATTACTACAGGCTAGAACTTGGGCACCATGTCATCCCATTGCAGCTCACAAAAATAGAACAAGACAGACACTGTTCTTGCCGTGTTTCAGACCAGGAGAGCGGGACTTGCAGGGTCATCCTGCCCCAGCCCCGGTGTGCAGGGAGCTAGGGTGGACCCGGCAGCCCAGGCCCCTCCCAGGCAGGGTTCTCCCAGGTTAGATTATGGTGAGGCGTGGGGAAGGGAAGGGAGGAGAGCAGCAGGGTGAAGACAGGACCTCGGAGCAGCGAGCCCACCTGCAGCCCCACAAATCTGTTCATGTCCTGAGCGGAAGGCAAATCGCAGTCACCCGAGAAAGCTGCCGCGTGGCCCAGGGCCAAGGTGGTGTCATAGAGTTCTTGGATATCACCTGAATTTAGAAACACCAAGAGTTAAAATATTATAGCATTTGTTTTAGAGCTAGATAGAGCCTTAGAACATCAGGCAGGCCCCGATTTTACTGTGGAGGAAAAGTATGTGATCCCAATTTCAAGTGGCCTAAAGATCGACTTAAAAACCTAGTTTCTCTCGGTTCAGAAAGCGGCTCGGTGGTAAGCTCGGATCGGCACTGGGCTGATTTCTTCATTTCTGTTGCCATGTAGCTCCCACACCTGTGCTCATCTTATTTGCACATAAGAGACAGAAAGCAACACTGAAGCACCCAAACCGAGCTCACTTCTGAGAGTGTCATCAGGGAGACTAATTAACTGCCCTACATTTTAGGGCTGCAGAAAAAGGGAAGGCTAGGTTATGTATAGCTGACTTTAACAGAGTAGCTCCCAGGTCAGCTGGATACTCCAGGGAAAGAGTATCCACACCTGTCTTCAAACTATTCCCAAACTTAACAAGAGCCCTCTATTCTCCCCACTTGAGTACACAAGTAAAAAATCACTGAGCACCTCGCTATTTGGCAAATGAAGGGGGTAAGTCATTCATTCTACTTATCAGCTGCTCCCGATCTGAGTGTTCTTGGCAGTCGGCAGTATACCTTGTACAATGACGTCGTCGTCCAAATAGATGACTTTCTCATGTTGATGGATAAGCAGGGGGAGATAAAATCGAACAAAGTTCAGCTGTTAAAACAACAAAAGAAGCAATGGTGGGCCTCTGCTTAACTCCAGGTGCAGAGCAAAATCCAACAGGCTGCAGAGATGCCTCAGTGGCCAGGGATGGGGTCCCGGGGCCGCAACCTGCGCTGGCAGATCAGGGCCCTCCTAGATCCAAACCCTCAGCTGCCCAGAGATCCAAACCCTCAGCTGCCCAGACGGTGACAGGACACTTCCCCTCTGTGAATGGCCACAGCAGGAGTCAGAGGCTTCCTTCCTGGTCTTTCAGGCCACGAATTGCCTGCTCATCGGACTGCTGTCAACTAAATCAGCCTCACGCACGCGCGCGCGCGCGCACACACACACACACACACACACACACACGCATGCACGGGCACGGGCACAGAGACGTCCCAGCCACAAGTTCAACCTCTTAGCTCCGTGGACCAGAAAAAAAGTCAGACAAGAATGAGCTGAAGATGGGAGTCAAGTAGTTTTATTAGCCGCACCATTTAATCCAAAATCCCATCTCAGCTCACACTCCAATAATAAATATAAGAGATTGGGAAAAGAGCATGTCATCAAAGGGCTTAGAATTCAGTACCTTTCTGAGGATGGATTTTCAGTAACAATTACATGTAGAAGGTGGCTGCATTTTCTGTGAATCTGCCATCAACACTACTCTTCATGCAAGAAAGAGTCCCTTTGGTAAGAACTCTTGCAGTAAAATTCCTTAAGATTCCCAATGCCAGGGAAAACAGTGGTGTCTCCTGAAAATGTCTTATGAGGTATATAATCAATCATGCTACTGTTTTTCCTTAGCTGCTGGGATACCCTGGGCTGAATTTAATGTCCAGTTGCCGTACACACAACAGCCTGTGGGTTGGGAATATTTTTCCTGGCCTCACTATTTGGCCCCAACCCCCACTACCATCCCTACAAGCATATTCACATACATAAATGCATCCTACATTTTCTTACGCCTCATTTCTTCTTTAATAGTTTTATTATATTTATGTAAAAATATAATTATATTTATTATATTTATATATACATAAAATCTTCTGGAGCAGATAGCTTATAAATGTTAAGTAACCAGAGCTTGGTGGAGATCAAACACTGCTTCAGAAATATTCCATCCACAACCCAGTGGCTAGTGCTCCACACTGAGCAAGAGTCTCACCAAAGACTGTCCCCAGCACATGTGTGTTTCCTACTCACAGGCTGGAGCAATTCGGGCCTTGATGAGTCTGGTCTAATCTTCCCTTTGAGGACTATAGGGTTGAATTCCACGATTTTGAAGTTTATTTCTCTTAGTTTAGAATGTTCAATCCATTTTCTAAAGAGATGATAAAAAAAAAAGAAAGCTCTAGTATACACCTCCAACCTTTCCTCAATTTGCCTATTGCTTCAGAGTCAATCTGTTGCCTCCTTAGAAAGTTAATAATAAAATATGTATGACTTTAGTAGAGTTTAGTCTACAAATCCCTCTGATTTTTTTTTTCTCAGTCTGGTCTGGCTTCAGATCTTTCCTCTTTTTTACTTTAATTCGCATAACTCTGCAAAGGAAATGAAGCAAAATAGTAATAATCAAATATCTCCCCCAGATCCATATAATCTTCACAGGAAACTGGAAGAATAAAATGTTCCTGCCATGGGCTAACAGATTTATCAAGTTATGAAGCAGGACATTCAGAATCTTCTACTCGACGGAAGTCATTCTCACTCTGCTCTTTGGACTCCAAGGATGATTGGAAGTTATCCTTGTCTCTATGTCTCTGCCTCTCACTGTTCCCCACCTGTCCTCGCCTCCCACCTTCTCCTCCCTGTCCCCACTCTCTCCTCTCATGTTCTTTCAGTCTCACACAATGTGGGACTATCTTTTATCCGATTCATAATACAATTCTTGGTAGACATTCTCTCAAAATACAATTGTCAGTGACTCAAGTCACACATGGTAGCATTTGTTTTTGCTCAAAAATCGACCAAAGAGTTGATCTTCTGAATAGCATTTAGATCTGCAAAATTTGAACCATAAAACCAGTCATTTACACAATGTTTTATGTCAATTATATCTCAATAAATCTGGAGGTGGGGAGAAGTCATGTCAACAAGACAGACAATCCAACTGAAAAACTGGCAAGTACTCAAGCAACTTTTTTTTTCTTGAAGCTTTTTTATTTAAACATATAATGTAACCCCACCACCCTCTCCCAACCCCTCTCCCCCCAGCCCCCTCAGTTTGTTTTATGACATTAAGAGTCTCTTTCGGTTTGTCTCCCTCCCAATCCCATCTTGTTTCATTTTTTCTTTTCCTACCACCTTAACCCCCACCCCCGTTGCATCTCCACTTCCTCATATCAGGGAGATCATGTGATAGTTGTCTTTCTCCAATTGACTTATTTCGCTAAGCATAATATGCTCTAGTTCTATCCATTTCGTCACAAATGGCAAGATTTCATTTCTTTTGATGGCTGCATAGTATTCCATTGTATATATATACCACATCTTCTTTATCCATTCATCTGTTGATGGACATCTAGGTTCTTTCCATAACTTGGCTATTGTGTACATTGTACTCAAGCAACTTCTAAGTGGCCAAGAAATGTGGGAAAAACAGTGCTCAGACTCACTAGATATAAAGGGATCTCAAGGAAAACCACAATGAGATAGTCCCGGACACCCGTCGGAATGGCAAAGTTAAAAAGACCAACCACACCACATTGGGGTGGCGGTTGTTACGGGGGGGGTATGTTTACTCACTAAGCTGCACACAGGGTTTATGCAATATTCTGTTTTTGTGTTGTACTTCAACGAAAAGAGGGGTTTTTGTTTATAATTCTTTAAAACGGGGTAGGGGGCTACACAACAAGAGCTGGGAGCTCAGAGTCCTGGAGCTCATGCCTTTTGTTCGAGTACAAACCCTTGCTCCAAACATATTACACACGCTACCCTTTGGGGTTTGCTTATCTGGTTTTCATACCCACCGAGAACTACACAGCTGTTAACAGCTGGCTAAGGGAACGATACGCAACAATAGATGTTAAGAAAAGTACGATATGAGACAGAATGTATACATAAACCCTCAAAACCCACAGGAGCCGAGGACCATTTAGATTAGGAACGAGTGTTTTCCATACCTCAGTACCTCCTATTAGTGCTAGGACTTAAAAATCTAATTGTAAAGGTCATACATAAATACATTCTCAGGGAGCCTGGCTAACTCAGTTGGAAGATCTTGATCTTGAGGTCATGAGTTCAAGCCCCACATTCAGTGTAGAGGTTACTAAGATAAATAAATAAACTTAAGAAAAATAAATGCTTTTTTTTCCTTTTTCTTTTTTAAAAATTTGGTGTATTTGAGGGACAGAATAAGTGAGAGAGCAGGAATGGGGGGAATGGACTGAGGGAGAGGGAGAGGCAGCAAGGAGCCCACAATGGGGCGATCCCAAGACCCTGGGATCATGACCCAAGCTGAAAGCAGATCTTAACCAACTGAGTCACCCAGCGCCCTCATTCTCTTTCCAAATACTAGAAATAACACTTGAAATACCTTGAACTTCCCTTCATCACTGATCTCCCCAATCCCTCCATCCTCCCCAGAGATAGCCATTGTTAACAGATGGAGATCTTTGGGGCCTTTTTTTTTTTTTTTACAGAAACACATATATGTACATATACACATTTATAGTTTGGGTTGGGTTTCTTTTTAAGAATTTTTTAAAAGATTTTATTTATTTATTTGGCAGAAAGAGAAAGAAAGCACAAGCAGAGGAGTGACAAGCAGAGGGAGAAGAAGAAGCAGTCCCCACTGAGCGGAGAGCCCAGCATGGGGCATCTGGTCCCAGAACCCTGGGATCATGACTTGAGCCCAAGGCAGATGCTTAACTGACCTAGCCACCCAGGTGCCAACCCCCTTTTTTAAGATTTTATTTTTAAGTAATCTCTACACCCAGCGTGAGGTTCGAACTCACAACTCTGATATTAAGAGCCACATGCTAGGGGCGCCTGGGTGGCTCAGTGGGTTAAAGCCTCTGCCTTCGGCTCAGGTCATGATCCCAGGATCCTGGGATCGAGCCCCACATCGGGCTCTCTGCTCAGCGGAGAGCCTGCTTCCCTTCCTCTCACTCTGCCTGCCTCTTTGTCTACTTGTGATCTCTGTCTCTCTGTCAAATAAATAAATAAAATCTTTTAAAAAAATTAAAAAAATAAAATTTAAATTCCAGTTAGTTACCCTAAAGTGTAGTATTGGTTTCTGGTGTACACTAGAGTGATTCGACACTTCCAAACAACCCCTGGTGCTTATCACAAGTGCACTCCTGAATCCCCATCTCCTGTTTTGCCCATTCCCCCGACCCACCTCCCCTCTGGGAACCAGCAGTTTGTTCTCTATAGTTAAGAGTCTGTTTCTCGGTTTGTCTCTCTCTCTCTCTCCTTTTTCCTTCGCTCATTTTTTTTCTTACATTCCACATAGGAGGGAAGCTGTATGTTGTTTGTCTTTCTCTGACTTATTTCACTTAGAATACAATCTAGCTCCATCCACGTACATCATTGCAAATGGCAGGATTTAATTCTTTTTTTTTTTTTTAGATTTAATTCTTTTTTCTGGCCGTATAATACTCCATCGAGTACACAATCACCTCTTCTTTATCCATTCATCCGTTCATGGACGCTTGGGCAGCTGCCTTGACTTGGCCGCTATAAAAGGAGGAGTTGCGTGTGCCACTTTGAGTTGGAGTTTTTGTATTTCACGTTTTGTATTTCATCATTTTATTTTTTTTTAAAGATTTTATTTATTTATTTGACAGACAGAGGTCACAAGTATGCAGAGAGGCAGGCAGAGAGAGAAAGGAGGAAGCAGGCTCCCGGCGGAGCAGAGAGCCCGATGCGGGGCTCGATCCCAGGACACTGGGATCATGACCTGAGCTGAAGGCAGAGGCTTTAACCCACTGAGTCACCCAGGCGCCCCGTATTTCATCATTTTAATTTGCATTTCCCTGTGAGTAATACAGAATACCTTTTCATGTTTCTTGACCACTTGTATTTTTTCTACTGTGATTTGTCTGTTGGTATTCTATGCTCATTTTTCAACAAATGCTTGTATGTTTAAAAAAATGTTTATAAGAATTCTTTTTATACTTTGGAGACTAATCCTTCATCTATAATACATGTTGAAAATATTTGGCCTAGTTCCTTGTATGATTAATTTCATTTACAGTGTTTTTCATCTTTTAAAAGTTTTTAGGGGTATCTGGGTGGCTCAGTCAGTTAAGTGTCTGCCCTCAGCTCAGATCCTGATCCCAGGGTCCTGGGATTGAAGCCCAGGTTGGGCTCCCTGCTCAGCAGGGAGTCTGTTTCTCGCCCTTTCTCTGCCACTCCCCCAGCTCATACTCTGTCTCTCAAATAAATAAATAAAATCTTTTAAATGGGCAAATAAATACATAAATACATAAATAAAGTCCTTGTCGCCAATTCTAACACTTGGGTTCTTAAAAAAAAAAGTAAATAAATTAATTAACAATGTTTTAAAAAATTAAGCAGTAAAATTTGTCCATTTTTTCTTATGATTTTTGGGCTCTCAGAGTCATTTTCCATAGCAAAGCCTGCATTTTTTTAAAGAATACTTTAAAATTTGACTGTCTGTTTATTTCTTCTAAATTCATTTCCAACTTGTTTTTTTAGTGTGTTGTGTGATAGGAAACAGATTGCTTTGCAGTTCAAAAATTATAATTAGTGATGATCCAGGTCATAGTAAAATGATATTATATTAATATCCTCCCAGGTTAAGAAAGCAGAGAAAAGAGAAACCATCTGAGAAAGAAAGACTTCCACATAACCTGCTTAAGGATTGCAATTCTTTAGTTCATTAGACAATTCACTTTGGCAGAATGATGCATTGCTTTACCAGATTAATGAGGCTTTGCTGTAACTTCCCTAGCGAGGCAACACATTCAATCAGGTCACCAAGTAAACCTCAAAGTAATTCAAATGACATTTATCATACCCAAAACATAGAGAAATCCATTTAAGGAAAGATAAGAAAGATAAAAAAGTTAAAAACTCCAAAGTCTATGGGGCACAAATTACCGGATTCGAGATAGAGTGTTCCGGAGTCCAACGACATAGAAGAGAATGTTGGCGTCAGTGTTGCTGTAGATGCTGTTGATGGCAGCCATGGTGGCGCCCATTCTCCCTGCCGCTGCACAAATTACCACAGGAATCTCCTCCTCCATCTCCTCAGGAGGCTCAGAGTCATCATCTGGACACATCAAAATCAGTGTCTTAGAACATGAAGGAATTTCAAAGTAAGGCCAGTTTATATTGTGTTCCACACTCCTGGGGGAAGACAGCATAGTGTGGAAGAGACTGCCGACTGTTCTCCAACACCCAGTTTCCTCTTCTCTTAGAACATCAGAATTTCAGCTGGCACATAGCTAACCACAAAGGATCTGTTTCTCAGATTCCCTTGCAAGTCTGTGTGATCAAGTTCAGACCAACGGGAGGTTGGTGCAGGTATGTGGGCGACTACTGGGTTTGTCTTTGAAAGCTGGCCTCCCCTCTTCCTTTTCCCCTTCCCATCGTCTGGAATGGGGTTATGATGACAGGACTTAGGGCAGCCATCTTGGACCACCAGATGGAAGCTACCTATGGAGGACACCAAAACCCTAAGAGAGAAGGAATCTTGATCTGGGTGACTGTGGAACAGACACATCACACTTTCACCTGAGAGAAAATAAACTTCTGTTTTGCTTCAGGCAGTTATTTTGGAGCTCTCTGACAGAAGCCAATCAGATAGCCTAACACAGACACACAGTTGAAAAATACATACAGAAATGAAAGCCTCCTTTGAGCCAACAGTTCCTCAGCTCCCCGCCTCTTTCCTAAATTGGAATATTTACCCTGCCTATGCTGCTATAAAATCTACTGCTTGCGATCTTCCTTCCCTTATCCACCTTCTAGTCAAGTGTCTCAAAAGTTGATAGCAAGAGAAAGGCGGTAAATGAAAGAGCATGACTAATGGACAAGATGAATAATTGACTGTTCTTTTGAGCTGTGGCTGTGATATAAAATACTGGTGTTGTAACATCACATTTTGGCACCACAATGCAATTTTCTAGGATGAAGGATAATAATTATCCTTATGTAGAGTATCCATTATCAGATGCCCTTCTGGGTTTTACTTAAAGTTTGCTCTCTGTTCACAGATACTTTTTGCAAAATACCACTCAGAAGCGGGGTAGTTCTAGCTGGTATTTAATCCAACAAATATATAGTAAACTCACTACCAGGACCTGTGCTTTGTATAACTTAAGGAACATTGAAGAGTCTGCCTGTTCCCTTCCTACGTTTCTTCCACAGGCTGGCTACCACATCGGACATGTCCACCACGAGAATAAGTCTGTTTTCACAGTATCTTTACTGACGTGAGAGAATGCTCATAATACAATGCTAAGGGGGAAAAGAATACAAAACTCTCTCTAGTGTTTGGTGCACAAAGTCGCCACAGGAATCTCCTCTAGTGTATGTATGATCCCAATGTGATATACGCAGCATATATATTTTCAATGGATCTACATCTGTTTATGGAATTATGAGTGATTTCAGTTTCCTTATTTGCATCTCTTATGTTTTCCAAAAAACCATAGTTACTTTTATAAACAACAAAAAAATATTTCTTAAGGGATTATCTCTTTTGGACTCAACTGTCACCTTGGGGAGGTTTCCCAACTCACCACCATCAGGCAAGTCCACCTGCTGGCCGTGAAGTGAACTGCCCCACTCGCAAGTCCAATTAGGTTTCTCCCCTGCTTCCCGAAAGTGGTTCCCAGAAGGTAAAGCCACCTTTCCTTTGCCTGGCACACAGGGTGCCTCATGATCCAGCCCCTGCTCACTTCCCTAGCTTGGACTATTCCAGCAAAACCAAACTACTTGTGGTCCCTGGAATACTGCACCAGGCAGGTTGTCCCTTTCCTCAGTGCCTTTGCATACACTGTTCCTGGTGCCTGGAACTCTCCTTCCATCCTTTCCTGCATGGCTAGCTCTGACACCATCAGTCCAGATCAGACCCTCTGAAAAGCCTCAACAGCTCCTTAAACAAATTAGCTCACCCCCTGTCTGTGCTCACTTTGGCTTTGTTTGTGGCTGGACTTAGCATCTGCATTGCAGTGTTTTTGGTTGCATGTCTTTCTTTTCCCATCACGCCAGGAGCTCCGTGAGGGCTGGGACGGTATCTTGTTCATCTCTGTTCACTTGCAGCTAGCACAGTGCCTGGAAGACGGTAGATTCTCAATCCGTTTTGGAGGGATCATGAATGGATGGCTGAATTTATTAAATCCTCTCTTTGAGCACTCACCCCACTGCACACAAAACATCTATTCATGTGTCTGTCTCCCCTGCTAGACTGTGAGCTCATTATATTATCCCCAAGGAGTCTGGCACCTAGGAAGCACTTAATAAAAGTTTGGTGGATTTAACTGCATTGATGTGCAGCTCTTACAGAACAAGGCTTTGGAGGAATGATTCCTGGACTACTTCTAGGCACAAAGAGAGAGAGAAGGGCTGGAAAGCTGGGGCAGAGCCAGGCTGAATTAGGTAACAGGCAGCATAAGGGAGGAAGAAGGTGTCCCCAGGAAAAAGGGCCACACACCAAGGTTACAGCCCTGCTGCGGACACGTCACACTGCTACACTTCTCAGGAGCCTCAGCCAATCAGAGGAGCTGGAAGCTAACCTACGCCAAAAACACCGCTCTCTGCCATGAAGCCTTCCCTGGACAGAATATAGATGAAGGCTCACTGGAGACAGTACCCGTGGCGGTGTGGACTAGAAATGTATTACGTGGGGCTAGTCTGCTCTCACAGCCTCTCATACCAGACCACGCCCATTCCTAGAAAAAGTGAAATGTCTGCTCTCCCAATGCCAAGTCTCCGAATCCCACTTCAAATTAGGGTCTTTTGAGCCAAGCATGTAAACTTGCCTCACCTCAAATGGGCCACGTGTGAATCACCAGCTAAATTATTAGATTACATCAAATGTCATTATCAGGAGAATACACAAAATGGCCCCATGCTTTTCTTCTGCATGTGACCTGACACGGCTTCTAGACATTACCTCATAACGCTAGTTCTTTGAATTACTGTCTTTGAAAACAGAAAAGTTAATATGGAGTAGGTGGAGAACAGAGGAGTTTTACTGAGTCTGTATTCTAGAATGGTAGATAAAAGTCATTACACATTTCTCACAGCCCATGTACAACACCAGGAGTGAACCTTAATGGTACAAACTGTGGGGGCACCTGGATGGCTCAGTGGTTAAAGCCTCTGCCTTCAGCTCAGGTCATGATCTCAGGGTCTTGGGATCGAGCCCCACATGGGGCTCTCTGCTCAGTGGGGAGCCTGCTTCCTTCTCTCCCTCTCTCTGCCTGCCTCTCTGCCTGCTTGTGATCTCTGTCTGTCAAATAAATAAACTCTTTAAAAAAAAAATGGTACAAACTGTGGATACTCAGTGTTAATGACATGCCTGCGAAGGTTCGTCAGTTGTCATTAATGTACCATCTGGCAGGGGATATTAATAATTGGGGAAGCTGTGTGTGTGTGTGTATGTGTGTGTGTAGGGGTAGGAGTTATATGGGAAATCGCTGTACCTTCTACTCAATTTTCCCATGAACATAAAACTGCTCTTTCTTAAAAAATAAAGTATTTTTTTAAAGATTTTATTTATTTATTTATTTATTTGAGAAAGAGAGAGCACAGCGGGGGGAGCAGCAGAGGGAGAAGGAGAAACAGACTCCCTCCTGAGGAGGGAGTCCAGTGCAGGACTCGATCCCTGGATTCTGGGATCATGACCTGAGCCGAAGGCTGACGCTTAACTGACAATATATAGTCTATTAAAAATACTAATATACACTTCCTGAAAAAAATTCCAGGGACACCTGAGTGGCTCAGTCAGTTAAGAATCTGTCTTCAGCTCAGGTCATGATCCTGGATTCCTAGGTTCGAGCCCTGCATGGGGCTCCCGGCTCAGCAGGGAGTCTGCCTCTCCCTTTGCCCCTCACCCCACTCATGTCCTCTCTCTCTCTCCCTCTCTCTCTTTCTCTCACGTAATAAAAAATCTTAAAAAAAAAATTCCAGCCCCAAATTCCAATAAACCATGATGATTTTCTTCAGACCTCTCCTCTCACATTCCAAAGGTTGATCTCTGCTACGAGTATAGTGTGTGCCTCTCAAATCCTTCTCCATGTTATTCCAAAAGGAAATATACCACTTACATGTATTATTTAAAAATCAAAATGAAATCCTTCTTCTCACGGTTTTCTGCAACTTGGCCTTTTCTACTTAACATAGTACAGACGTCCTTCCATGTCAACACTATGTTCTTTTGAACGGTAGTCCATAACACTGATTCTTTTTTGTTTAACACTGCATGGGATAAAAATGTGACACTGGACCCATTCATGTGCTCCAAACACTTTGTTGTTTTAGCAGCTGTTACAAAAGCTATTCATTTCTCTCTGTGGAGAAAGGAGTTTGCGGTGGGATTCAACTGGCCAAATGTGCTGGCTTATGGGCAGGGAGTAAAGGGTGAGGAGGAAAGAACTTGAAGTTCAGACAACTTTTGACCTTGTATGGCTTCCTTTCTCTACTGAGGCATAGTTTATCATTATGGACTGAATTGCATAGATTCTTATATTGAAACCCTAACCCCTAGTAACTCAGAATATGACTACATTTGAAGACAGATCTTTTAAAGAGCAGTTAAGTGAAAAATAAGGCCATTAGGGTGGGGCCTTAATCCAGTATGACGGGTGTTCTTATAAGAAGAGGCAGGGACACCAGAGATATAAACACTCAGAAAAGGTCATCTGAGGACACAGGGAGAACTGTGAGCCTAGAGGTCTTGGGAGAAGCCAACACTGCCAGCACCTGGGTCTTGGACTTCCAGCTTCAAGAGCTGTGAGAAAATAAATTGCTTTTGTTTAGGCCACCTAGTCTGTGGTATTTTGTTAAGGTAGCCCAAGCTGACTAACACAGATTTCTTAAAATGTGGAAATTTTGGAATTTTCTTAAAATTTCCTACTGTAGGGGCACCTGGGTGGCTCAGTGGGTTAAAGCCTCTGCCTTTGGCTCAGGTCATGATCCCAGGGTCCTGGGATCGAGCCGCGCATCGGGCTCTCTGCTCAGCAGGGAGCCTGCTTCCTCCCCTCTCTCTACCTGCCTCTCTGCCTACTTGTGATCTCTGTCTGTCAAATAAATAAAAAAATCTTTAAAAAAATTTCCTACTGTAGGCATATAGTTCCATGATTTTTAGTAAATTGATAGAGTTGCACAACCATCGATCACCACAGTCCAATTAGAACATTTCTACCTCGCTGAAAAGTTCCCTTAAACTGGGTTGCAGTCAACCCACTTCCACTTCCAGCCCCAGGAAACCATGGCTCTCTTTTCTGTCTCTGTATATTTACCTTTTCTAGAAACTTCTATACATGGAATTGTATAATATGAGGGCTTTCGGGTCTGACTTCTTTCATGTAGCATCATCTCTGCGAGATTTATCCACAGAGGAGTACAAATTACCGTGTTCCTTTTTACTGTTGAAAAGGACTTCATTGTGTCAATATACTACATTTTATCTAATCACTAGTTGAGTCACACGTGGATTGTTTCCAGTTTGCAGCTACGAAGGATAACTCCCTAGAAACGCTTGTATACGTGTCTTTATGTGGAATCAGTCTCCTTCCAGATGCTCCTCATGTTCATTTAGACCAGATTACATATTTTTTAAAGATGTTATTTATTTATTTGAGAGAGAGGCAAGTAAGAGAGAACATGAGAGGGGAGAAGGTCAGAGAGAGAAGCAGACTCCCTGCAGAGCTGGGAGCCGATGAGGGACTCCATTCCAGGACTCTGGAATCATGACCTGAGCCAAAGGCAGCTGCCTAACCAACTGAGCCACCCAGGCGCCCCAAGATTACACATGTTTTTAACTGTTTTGTTTTTGTTTGTTTGTTTGTTTGTTTGTGAGAAAGAGCGTGAGAGAGAGCATGAGCAAGGGAAAGGGGCAGAGGGAGAGGAAGAAGCAGACTCCCCGCTGAGCAGGGAGTCCTATGTGGGGCTCCATCCCAGGACCCTGAGATCATGCCCTGAGCTGAAGTCAGATGCTTAACTGACTGATCCACCCAGGGACCCCTTAACTTTTCTTAATGCATTTTTTATATTAAGATAAGTCAATATTATGAGAACACGGACATTGGTTTTTTTTTCATTGTTGTATGTTCAGTGCCTAAGCTGGCTTAAGAAAAAAGTGTGAGATGAATGTAATTCATCATGTAAAACATCAATTGTATTTGTTTTGGGTTGATACAGAAACAGGCAATATTTTTGTCTTCTGCATTTTCCATAAATGTATTTATTTGATTAATATAAAATTAAATTATCTAAAAATAAGGGCATCTGGCTGGCTCATTTGCAGGAGTGTAAGACTCTGGATCTCAGGGTTGTGAGTTTGAGCTCCACAGTGGGTGTAAAGGTTATTTAAAAATAGAATCTTTATAAATAATATAACATAACATAACATAACATACATGCTATCAGTGCTTCTGAATTTTTGTGTGGGTTGATTTTGTGTGTTCAGGGGTTGTAAAGGTGCCATTTCAAGCAATTCACCCCTCAGGAGGGAAATTGGGCTCCTCAGCACAGCTGGAAGAGGATATAGGGTCAATACAGGATCTTTTTTGAGTTGAAAATTCTGAGGCTATTGGTGTGCTGATGGAAATGAACCAGGGGAGAGAAAAAAGAGAAGGCAATTTTCATAATCAAAATCACTGAAGACTCAAGGGACGGATGTAAAGCAGGCTACCCAAAGTGTAGTCCAAAAACCAAGTGTCACTGGGAGTTTATTAGAAATGTAAATTCTCAGGCCTTACCCCAAACCTACTAATTCAAAATTTCTCAGGGTAGGCCCAAGTATTGTGTTTTAACAAACCCTAATTGTGATTCTTATATGTGCTAAAGTTTGAGTAGCATTGATCGTTCTAGAACATCACTGAATAGTTGGCAGGTCCTTGAGATCTGACCAGATTGTGGCTTGTCTCTGAACCCAGCTACTGAAAGGAATCAAAGGAACACATTTAAACCTCAGTCCTAGGTATCCCATCTTGACGGATTACACACTTGTTTATCTGCTTTATTCCTTTTTTCAACATTCTTTTTATTGTCGTAAAAAACACATAAAATTGGGGCGCCTGGGTGGCTCAGTGGGTTAAAGCCTCTGCCTTCGGCTCAGGTCATGATCCCAGGGTCCTGGGATCGAGCCCCACATCGGGCTCTCTGCTCAGCGGGAAGCCTGCTTCCTCCTCTCTCTCTCTGCCTGCTTCTCTGCCTACTTGTGATCTCTGTCAAATAAATAAATAAAATCTTTAAAAAAAAACACACATAAAATTTATCATCTTCACCATTTTTAAATGCACAGTTCAGTGTATGAAATACGGTCACACAGTTGTACAAATCTCACCACCATCCACCCCTGCAACTCTTCTAAAACAAGAGTTTCATAAACTCATCTTATAAAACTACAACGTATACCCATTAAGCAAGAACTCCCTATCTGCACCCGCCCCCAGCCCAGTCCCTGGCAACCACCATTATACTTTCTGTCTGGATAATTTTGACTGTTTAAGTACCTCATATAAGAAGAATCACACAGTATCTGTCTCCTTGTGACTGGCTTACTTCCTTTAGCATACCTGTTTCATTCCTGAGCACAGTCCCCTTATGAACTTTCTTATACAGGATCCCGCAGAGGGTCACAATCAGAAGGAACAGCAACACCTGATTAACTGAAATAAAAACAGAAACACATTCAAGTGTAACCTATCAAGCTGAAATCTGGGGGAAGTTTAGAATAGTCATAGGAGCAGATGCCTTCCCTGACATGCATAGCAGTGGTGGTCTGGGACCCTTCTTTAAAGAGATGGCACATGTAGTAGAGGTTACCCTGGGATGTTGTTGATGCTCAAGGATATGGAGATGTAGTTTTGTTTGTTTTTTTTAAAAGATTTTATTTATTTATTTGACAGGCAGAGAGAGAGGAAGATAAGCAGGCTCCCCGCTGAGCAGAGAGCCCGATGCGGGGCTCGATCCCAGGACCCTGGGATCATGACCGGAGCCGAAGGCAGGGGCTTTAACCCACTGAGCCACCCAGGCGCCCCCGGAGATGTAGTTTAAGAAGGATCCAGGGCTACCCCTAGGCAGTCTGATGGCAGAGGCTACAGCCTTAATGCCTGTATGATGCTGCCTCTGGAGCCGGTTTCTGTGCATGAACACTTCATTTTGATTGATAGCTCACATTTATATAATGCTTATGATGAGCTAGTACTTCTAAGAAAACATGTTCTCAGCTATTGTAACACAGCTGCTTCTCAGTTAATTCAACCACTGGTCAAGGATGACGTACAGAAAATTCTTGCCCTGAGTGAGAAGCCGGAAGACCCAAATATCTCTTCCAGTTGTAAGCATTCAGGACCATCTGTTCCAGAACAGTGATGCTTGCCCTTGGGATCTACTGAGAAGCAGAGTGATACAGGACAGTGTTTTCCTAATATGAAGCACAAGCCACTGATTGTACATGAGATGCTATAGGAGGTTCATGATTGTGGCATTGAGTAACATTAAATCATGGTGTGAGAAATCAGTTTCATTTTAGCTGCAGGCAGGCAACAAAAGCTACCCAGAATTGAATAACATTGTTCTAATCATATGAATTTGCTTAATCACCTTGTTTTTATGATAGGAAATAGCTTATTCTATTTATAGTAAGGGTATACACTTTCTATGATAAAGTACACATAATTCTTTAAACAAGTCAACTTGAAAACTGTTAAATCATGCATAGGACAGAAGAAACACAGATGAGGAAAAGTTGAGAAGGTGCTCACTGGTCCACATGGAGCATGAGTACTTGAAGTCTGGGAAGTGTTGGTAGGAGAGGAAAGGGCTAGGATTTTAAATGAGATTCAAATATTGATTCTATCACCTCTTAGCTGTGTGGCTTTGGACAGGTTACTTAACCTCTCTGAGCCTCAGTTTGCTCATCTGCTCCATGAAGACTGTGATTATAATATTAATCATTGTCTCACCTGGGTGTTTTGAGAATTAACAGAGGCAACGTGGGCCTGTAAACACTTACAATTGTTATGTGTTATCATTTCCTGCTTTTGTGCATCAAGGTATTTACATTTACTGGCCTCATACTGATCTATTTTCTGGCTCCTAGACCTTTGTCTTCACATTGGTAAAAGGAAGGGGTCAGTCTTCATGGATGTCTTCCAGAACTATATTCCAAAGCTCAATGATTCTATTGTGCTAACATCCAGCTCCCCTCTGCCTTTCTGGATTCTCAGATTCAGCCAGAGACAACAGGATAATAGACTCAGTTTAAAACCGAACTATAGAGAAATAGAAGGTAAGGAACAAAGTCCTATAGTTTATTTATATGTCTGATTAACATTTACCTGCCACAGCCAGTTTAGGGAAGCAACTCAATGTCTACTACTACCTCTATTTTTTTTTTTTGTATAAGTATGTCCTATGCAATATTTGGGATATACTTACACTAAAATATCATTCATAGTTAATCTGAAATTCATATCTAACTGGATATCTTATCTTTTCATCTGCTGCATCAGGCAACTCTACCCTGAGGCTAACAGCAACACAATTAGATTACTATGTTTCCTTCCGAGGTTTACAAACTGCTAGATCCAAAATCAAGGGCAAATCCAGGTTCTAATGGGGCTTGAAGATTATATAATTTAAGGTGACTCTTTAAGACTAAAAACACGAGGGCAGCCCTCTCAAGTCCCTTCCCTCTTTGGGAGCTTTTCACTATTGCTCAATAAACTTTGTTTTACTACCCACCATAAAAAAAAAAAAACAAAAAACAGTAAAAATAAAAAGAACAGGAACATAAAATTACAACTGCTAAATTAAATAAGAACACAAATATTTATTTAAAATGAGAAAATAAATTATATTTACAAGTTTATAGAAATGTATGACCCCTCTCTGGATAATCCACCTCTGGATAAAATATTTAATAGCTTTCCACAGCCATCATCCTGAAATGATGACTCTAAGAATTGCCTGTGGGAAAACTGTCCATAAAAAAATCAAAGGATTTTTTTAAAAAGCCAAGATGTAGCATCAAAACAGTCCTTTAAAATATCTATTTTTAATAATCATGATTGTCAAAAGCCGTAATCTTACTTTTTCGTAACAAAGCCATGTGTGTTCAACGCAGACAAAAACTGTGACCTGTGGATTGAAGAACAAAAATTTATTTAAAACAGAATCAACCCAAAAGTCATTTTACAATGATTAAGAACCATATATTTGATGTCTGGTATGTGGCAAACTGTGGAATCATTCTTTATTATTCTGCATCTAGAACTTTGGAAACAAATATTTCTTGGATGTATAGTTCCCCTCTTCCAATTAATTCTCTGGCTGTACAAACAGTACAAAGGGCCTCCAAGGGATAATCTTTTGTCTTCAGGGTCCTTTGTTTTGTTTTGTTTTGTTTTTGTTTCTTACCTTCTCCAGAAAAAGCCCTGTCAGCTCTCTGGGTTAGCAAATCAGATGGTGCTAACAGAAGAAATGTCACACAAAAACATCTCCTTGATCCAAAATGTCAATCTCATGCATAGTTTCTGCCATTGTAACTGCATTCCTTTGACAAAGAAATTTTTACATCCTTAGGGACCCTTTGTGGAAACAGAACTATACCTTACACTAAATTCAATCATTCATTCCATGAGTATTTACTGAGATCCTACTAAAAGCCCAGCACTGTGCTATGTTCTAGGGATGCACCAATGCAACAAATTAGTCCCAGTCCCTATCATCTACATTCACAATGGAAGGAAACCCTCAGTTCCGCTTAGAGGCTAGTGAAAGTGAAGATGTTCTTAGGTATGCCTAAGTGGCTGTCAGTTAAGCGAACGGCTCTTGATTTCGGCTCAGGTCATGATCTCAGGGTTGTGAGCTTCCTGCTTAGTGCGGAGTCTGCTTGAGATTCTCTCTCCCTCTGCCCCTCCCACCCACCTCTTCACCCCTGCCCCAGCTGCCACCCCCACCACCCACTCTTGCCTTGCACATGCAGGAGCACTCTCTCTCCCTCCCTCTTCAAAAAAAAAAATCATATATATATATACATACATATGTATATACTAAGATGCCCATATATATATATATGGGCATCTTAGTACATGAAATCCTGTGAAATGTATCCATGGACACTTTGGCAGTTTATGTGCCCCAAGTTAAAGGTTAGACCCCCTGGGCTAGGTAGACCCAACTGCCATCTAGGTCAAAACAATGTTTTCACTGTTTGAACATCTAGAAAAACTGCTGCTCTGGGAAAATTTCCTAGATTTGACCTGAGGGTTTTCATAGGCCCCAGTGCACGACATGACACTCTAGGTGACAGACGGCGTGAGACCCCAGTCCCCGGCAAACATCAGAGAGGGGCAGGCTGACTTCCAGGGGGACTGCCAGAGAGAGGAGTGCAAATGGAAAGGAAAACCCTCCAAGGAAGGCTGGAGGGATGCTAGAGACAGACCTGGGATAAGATTTCCTCTTTTGCACTGCTGTACCCATTGAAGGTCATGAAAATGCCCACCTTTGCAACTTCATGTAGACTGATGGTGAAAAGTCCTCTGCCTCTATATGGAAGATTACAGAAGATCAAGGAGGGGCCAGGATACAAAACAGAGGGAGACTTTCACCTGATATTCCCACAGGACCTATACTGCACTTGTATCATAACCAACACAGCACTCGGCCCCGAACAATTAAAATGGGCCCCAGGTATGAATGGTTGCAACAGACCCAGCTGATATGTTCTAATAAACAGAAGACTTGGCACCTGCAGAATGTTGAATCATGGGGATGTATTATCTACTCAAACAGATAGTTACGCACACACACAGAGATGCTACCAGGCCAGATTTTTAAACAGACTCCTTGGCTTTGCAAAATGCAAATTCAAGGCAATGTCTAAGAGGCCTACCAACTAGATATACTCCAGGAACAACATCTTTTAACAGGAGAGGCCCAACTCCTTCTTCAGAGAATAAAGAACTGGCCTACGAGAACTATTTTTCTGCCAAGACTTTTGATACATGTTAACAAGGTGATTTCTTTGTGGTCTTCTGGATTTCCACAAATTTCATATTGCCACCTTCCATAATGAGAAAGAAGCCTTCACCCAGAGAAACACAAATTGTGTTTTAGTATACATGGTGGTTTTTTAAAGATTTTATTTATTTATTTGACAGAGATCACAAGTAGGCAGAGAGGCAGGCAGAGAGAGAGAAGGAAGTAGGCTCCCTGCAGAGCAGAGAGCCCGATGGGGCTCCATCCCAGGACCCTAGGATCATGACCTGAGCCGAAGGCAGAGGCCTTCACCCACTGAGCCACCCAGGCGCCCCTGTTTTGTTTTTTTTAAATAGGCTTCCTTTCTGTATTAAAGGCATATTATCAGCTTCAAAATTTGACTTGTTGGATTTTAAATATTTAAATATTTACACATAGTAGAATTCACTTTTTTGGTTATATCATTCTATATATTTTAACACACGCATAAATTCTTCTACTAAGAATTTATTGTATCTTGTACTAATTGTACTAAGAATTTATTGTACATTGGATGAATTCTTGTACAACAAATGAATAGATAACAAGTCCAACACCTCCAAAGAATTCTCTTGTGCTACCTTTTTGCAGGCAAACCCTGCCCAACGCCGAGCCCCTCAAAAACACCAATCTGTTCCCTGTTCCTGCAGTTTTGCCATTTCCAGAGTGCTATATAAATGGGATCATGCAGCACACAATCTTTTGAGACTCTCTTCTTTCACTTAGCGTGATGTATTTGGGATTCATACTTGCTGTTGAGTGTGTCAACAGTTTTTCCCTTTATCATTGTTATGTAGTATTCCATTGTACGGATGTACCACAGTTTACCCGTTCACCTACTGAGGGACATCTGAGTTATTTCCTGTGTTTTGTGATTATGCAGTCAAATGCTCTACCACTGAGCTATACCCCCCTGTTTTGTGATTATGAATAAAGCTTCTGTAAACACTTGTTTACAGGATTCGGTGTGATTTTAAGTTTTCAGTTCTCTACGGTAAATACTTCAAAATCAGATTGCAGGGTCAATTGGTGGATGTGTATTTAACTTTGTAAGAAAGAGCTTGTCTAAATAAACAAAATCTTTAAAAAGCGGGGGTGGGGGGTTGTGATGTCTGGGTGGCTCAGTCGGTTAAATGTCTGCCTTCGGTTCATGTCATAATCCTGGGGTCCTGGGATGGAACCCACATCAAGCTCCCTGCTCAACAGGGAGTCTGCTTCTCCCTACCCCATGCTGTTGTTCTCTCATTTGCTCTCTCTCTTTCTCAAATAAATAAATAAATAAGATACTTTAAAAAAGAAAGAAAGGGAGAAAGAAATAAAGGAAGAGTATGGCTATTAAAAATAAATAAATAGGGCCCCTGGGTGGCTCAGTCGGTTAAAGCCTCTGCCTTCGGCTCAGGTCATGATCCCAGGGTCCTGGGATCGAGCCCCACATCGGGCTCTCTGCTCAGCGGGGAGTCTGCTTCCTCCCCTCTCTCTGCCTGCCTCTCTGCCTACCTGTGATCTCTGTCTGTCAAACAAATAAACAAAATCTTTAAAATAAATAAATAAATAAATAAATAACAATTTGTCTTGAGAACCCAAAGTTTATTTTAAAATTAAGTTGATCCCTCTTCGTTATGGTCCTTCAGAGAAACTTGTAAACTTGGCACTTGACTGAAGGCAGCAGTCAGCAAACAGGGAATACTAACCTTTAGAGCATGACAGAGAGCATCTGGGAGGCAGCACGGAAGGCCAGATGTCATAGTGCCCCAGGGCTCCCTCGTGAATCTCAGTGTTGTGAGAACTTGTCGGCAGTGATCTTGGGAAACTCTTCGATAGAAAACTCTTTAATTCACTGTCAAGAACCAGCTACAACATCCCTTTTATTTCCTCAGGCTCTAGACTTAGGATACATGTGCAGAGGCCCCTTCTCCTCCTCTCGTCTTGTACCGTACCCTGAAGACAACTGAGTCAAAGTAGCATGTTTCTTAGGACTCTTTGGATATTGATTTTGGGTACTTTTTAACCATTTATGGTTTTAGATGATATGCATCCAGCTAACTCTTTGAGATGATGTAAGCTTAGAATGGTCTCTGGACACATGCCCCCTCTTCCCCACTCCATGAAGGAAGGCCGTCTAGCACCACGGGAGAGAATGAGGGGAAGGGCAAAAGGATCTGAGACTGAGTCCCTGATGAGAGCTCTACCCTGGGCATCCCCATTAGTCAAACCCATAAGTTCCCCTTCTCTTCCTTAAGTTCCTCTGAAATGACATTTTCTTGCAAACAAGAGCCCTTATAAACACATTTCCTGTGGCCAGAATCATGAGCACCTATGGAGAGAGGTTTGTAGGACTAGATAATAATGACAGCTACCGTTTATTGCACACTTAATTTGCACCTAGCTCTATGCTGACCAGGCCCATCGTCTACTTTAACTCTTACAACACTTTTCAGGTAGGTATTTTACCATCCCCAGGGTTCGAATTGAGAAAAATGAGAAAATCCCCAGGGCTCAGAGAGGTCAGTAAATTGCTCAAAATCACACAGCTACTAAATGGCAGAGCAGGGATGTGAAATGAGGGCTCTCTGACTTCGAAGCCTGTGTTCTTTAAGCACAAGGAGCTGGAGTTCTTGAAAGGCCATTCTGGCTACCCTAGGAAGCAGGGGAGTCAGGCTCCAGATGGAGCACCAGTCAGGTTTGATCTGCTTGTCCCTGAGTGCTTGGTGACTGTAACTACTGAGATCATGCCAGAAGCAGAGAGAGAGAGTGCTGACTAGACCAAGAAGGAGGCTCATCTTTCCCCCCGTCCAGTATGTTGCCTACTAGAAAATCCCTTTAAGACAAAACAAGAGGTTCCAGGAAACTGACAATGGCACATCTAGTCACAAGGCACAGCAGCGGTGAGCCAAGGAGAGAAAATTCCTGAAGCAGATGGTTGGAGAAAACTTTCTGAGGAGCTTTCAGAATAAAGGCAGGAGTGGAGTCCTGGAGAAGCATGGACTTCCAAAAGAAAGTTTGTCTTACTAAATTTTTTAAAAATATGAAATCAGAAAGATTTGGCATCCTCTTCCTCTTCAGTTTCATTTCCTGTCTAATGGTGACACTTTCTGTGTAAGCTGCTATAAACTGCTGTTTCTGGTACATGCAGATTCTTTCTAATAGATTAACATTCTAATGGATTAAATAGGAGCTCAAGAAATGTTTGCACTGGCTCAGTGGGTTAAGCCTCTGCCTTCGGCTCAGGTCATGATCTCAGGGTCCTGCTCAGCAGGGAGCCTGTTTCCCTTCCTCTCTCTCTCTCTCTCTCTCTGCCTGCCTCTCTGCCTACTTGTGATCTCTCTCTGTCAAATGAGTAAATAAAAAAAAAAAGAAATGTTTGCACTGGATACAAGCTAATGATGCAGATTTGGTAGAGGGATCAGAGGTGTAAAGAGGCAGAAAACTAATGGAAGAAGTCAGGGACATGTGCTGCAGGAACCAGCTGGAGGATGTCCTAAGACCCCATAGAATAAGAGGCAGAGACCCGGGGTGGGGAGAAACGGGAATGTTTGGGGCAGAGCCTGGGAGAGCATCTTGTGGGTTAACACGGTTCCTGCATGTAAAGAAATGCTTCCTTGCCTCTGAACTTTGGTTCATGGAGTCCCTCCTGCCTGGAATGCTCTTTCCCCTCCTCTTTCCCCAGGAAACAGTCACTTGTTCTTTCAAGACTCAACTCAGGCATTACCTCCTTCAAGAAGTCTTATCTGATTACCCTGCCTGGGTGCCGATCTCCATTCCTATCCCTCTCCCTGCACTCAGACCACTGCTCAAATATTATGGGTGTGCCTTCTCCTCTAAATCATGAGATGACTGAGGACAGGCACTGTGGTTCGACTACCTCCGTGCGCCTCAACAAATGCGTGTGGAATGAATGAATGAGAAACAGGAAAGAGAAAGAATGGGAAGGAAGCTCTTGTCCTGTTCCTCAATGCCAGGAAGAAAGGGGGCAGCGTGCCATTACTTGGGGGAAAAGCCCAGAAGGAGGGGACTATGGATCTCTTCCAGGAACAAAAGCAGAGAGCTCTGGTCCTTTTATCAGTCTTTTTCTGACCATCAAAAGAAGAAGGCTCAGGAACTGTGTTCCCTGTGCTTTTGTAAGCTTTCCTAGGCCAAATGACTCCTGTGTGGTGGCTTTTCCACAGGAGTAAATAGCCAAGCCTTTGGTGTTAAAGAGCCCATGGGCTTGTCTGCAAGACAGGAAGAAAGATGGAGCCTCGAGGCGGTGTTGGAGAGAGGGATTCCCTAAGCAAGGCACTGGGAGGTGGCAC
>RCUC01168354.1:0-32333 GCA_003697995.1 Taxidea taxus jeffersonii | reverse complement strand
ATGTCGGGCTCCCTGCTCACCAGGGCGCTTCTCCCTGCTTCTCCTTTTACCCCTCCCCCTGTCCATTTTCTCTCTTTCTCTCTCAGATAAACAAATAAAACCTTTAAAAAAAAGTAGTAGGACTAGATGAAGCCATGACACTCCATCTTCAAGAGACCCACAGGTACTTCAGGCTTTAGTAACTCAGTATGATGTCATACAGTATTGGCTTCCCCCAAGTTGGCCTTCAGGCCTGGAAGGTGGCGGCCTTACCACGGGAACCTTTTTTTTAAATAACCAGACAGTTTTATTTCTGTCTTTCACCCATGCCCGAACACAAGTCGTTGTGGTTTTTTTTTTAAGATTTATTTATTTATTTATTTATTTATTTGAGAGAAAGAGAGAGAGGGAGCAGAGGAGAAGGGGAGGGAGAAGCAGACTCTGTGCTTAACATGGAATGTGACACAAGGCTCGATCTCATGACCCCAAGATCATGACCTGAACTGAAATCAAGAGTTGGAGTCTTCATCAATGGAGCCACTCAGGTGCTCCCCAAGTACGAGTGTTTAGGGCCTAGTGCTTCTGGATACTGAGACAAGATAGCACCACCCAAAGACTGGAGACATCTATCTCTAGCATAAATCTAGATCGGGGTATGTGAAGACAGACACAGGGATGAAGAGGGCCTAAAACTTTCCAAGACAAGGGTTGCAACCATTTCAGGTAAATATACATTTTTTTCAGGAGGCCAACCAAAGGGGATTTGTAAGGAAAGCGGAATCAGACTAGAGGAATGACCAGCAAACCCTAGGAACTGTTTTGTGTGTTAGATGGCTTGAAGAGCTTCAAGCCTAGGACCATGGTCACCTTTGCTTGAGTCAGCATGCCCTGGCTGAAGAGATACTCTGGGATGGCCACCTCAGGCCGTAACACAGTACCTCTGTTTCTAGAGAGTAGATTGTATTCGTTGTGGGGATAGGGGGTTTCTGAGTTACTCTTCTGAAGAGAATCCCCAAATTCAATGACTTAAGGAATAAAGAAGCTGGTTTCTCTTTTGAATAATGTCTGAGAGGAGTGTCTAGGTCAATACCAACTTTGTTTCTTGAGGTTATTGATGGGCTAGGTTCCTTCTTCTTGTCGCTCCTCCATCTCCTATGGTCTTATTTCCCTGGCTGAAGCTGGGCCATCACCTTGTCCAGATTCTAGCAGTGGGGAGGTAGGAAGAGACCCTGTGTCAGCCCACATTTAGAAATTTGAGGCCAAGTTCAAGGAATAGAGATTGAACTATGAATCCTTTTAGTATAAAGGCCTATTACAAATTCATTTTTGTGGGGCACCTGGCTGGCTCAGTTGGTACAGCATGCGACTCTTGATCTCGGGGTTGTGAGTTTGAGGACCATGTTGGGTGTAGGAATTACATAAAAATAAAATCTTAAAAAAAAATTCACTTTGCATTTTAAATCCCCAGAACCTAAATCCTCAGAACACATAAGTGTTGCTAATAAATACATGTGGAAGTTTGTGTTCAAGTTTCTTTTAGTTATAAGAAAATATTATTGAGAGCTTAGTGGGTAGCTTCTCTGGGTGACTCCCTAGAATTTACAGAAAGGAGTCCGAAGTCTGAGTACGAAGTCTCAGGAAGAACAGGAACTAGCACAGCTACAGGGAACTCAGCAGCTGGTTCATGGACATTTTCTGTAGGGCAATAGTCTGGATTCAGCTCCCAAAACCCTCGGGCTTGGTTGTTATTGATTCATTGAAAGCTCCAGATTGACAGGCAACAGAATGTGGCAGTCCCAGGTTGGGCCAGCTGTCATCTCCTATCAGTCAGCCCCAGCCAGGAACAGGGAGGAAAAACACAGACAAAATCCCTGGGTGCCAGCCCAGGGTTTTGGACATTTCCAGAAAAGGGAAAAGTGTCCCATGAATTATCATCCAAATGTCTGACCATATCCTCTTTTAGGAAGTCTTAGAAACTTCTGTTTGTTAGGTGCTGGAGCCTAGCTGGGCAGGTGTAGCCACTAAACAATAGGGTAGGCTCTTCAAAGTGGCTGAGCCTTGGAGGTGCTTTCAAAAATGCATATAGCTTGGAACACACACTAGGCAGTGGCAATCTTGGCAGGGTCCCAACTTGTTATTTTCATGCTTTACAAACTTCCCAGGAGAGTCTGGCAGGTACCTTGAGGGTCTGATGAACCCCCACCGTAAGTGTGGGCCTATGTGCTTCTGGAGAACCTGGATCTTCTGCCTTGCCCTGCCTGTGCTTGGACCCGAGGGATGAGCAGAGCTTCAGTCCAATCTCCATTCCACCACTAAGATCACACCTTGGCTTCTTGCCCTTCCCTGAGCCAGAAGCATGGGACCTCCAGTATTGCTAAGTAGTTTGCCTAGATGTCCTATTTCAAGAGGCTGACCACTTCTCTTGAAAGTGGGTGGAATGGGGTGCCTGAGTGGCTCAGTTGGTTGGGTGACTGCCTATGGCTCTAGTCATAATCCTGGAGTCCTGAGATCAAGTCCTGCATCTAGCTCCCTGCTCGGTGGGGAGTCTGCTTTTCCCTTGACCTTCCCCCCTCTCATGCTCTCCCTCTCTCTCTCTCTCTCTCATTTTCTCCCTCTCAAGTAAATAAATAAAATTAAAAAAAAAAAAAAAGAAAAGAAAGTGGGTGGAAAAAAACATTATTCCAGAGCAAACTTCATACCAAGAGCCACAACTTACCTGTCCCAACCTTCCTGGAGATGTCACTGTGCTCTGACACAAACAGGAGACACAGATATTTTATATTCTTCAGTGAGTAACCCTTCATGATCTTGCTTGTCGAAGTGAAGAAGGGAGGCTGGCTGTTAACTGTCTCTCTGTCTCCCCAGTAGGGTTTAAATTAGGAAGACTGCTCAGTCAGCCTTTGTCACACAGCTGGAAAGATTAGGAAATTAGCTATTTGTGTGAGAACTTGGACAGCTTGACTCAGCTGTTTTAGAAGACATCAGATACAATTATCTGGCAACCAGCCAGCCTAGATTAGCCAATCGGACAAAGGGACTCCCAAACTGGCTTGAATTAATGAGAAGGAAAGGGTTCTGCCTACTCTTGAGCACCATTCATTCCTTTTGAACTCTCATTCATGGCCCTGTGTGATGATACCTGGTTTCCAAGTGGGACATTGGGCTTACCCAGCTTGAGTTACCCACAGAGGTGGTACAAGGGTTCAGGAGGTTTTTTGGTTATTAATTGCTATGTAACAAATTACCCAAAATCTTAGCAAGATAAAATAGCATTTATTAGCTCTGTTTTTGTTGTTAGGAATCCGGGCACAGCTTCACTGGGTGGCTCTAGCTCAGGATTTCTTACACGCTGCCGTCAGTTTGCTGGCTGGAGCTTCAGTCACCCCCAAGTCTCAGGGGTAGGATCTGCCTCCAAGTTCACTCACATGGCTATGGGCAGGCCTTGGGTCCTCTCTGACTATTTGTTGACCAGAGACATCATCTCCTTGCCATATGGGCCTCTCTGTAGAGCTCATGACATGGTAGCTGGCTTCCTTCAGAGTGAGCAAAGGAGAGAGCAAGAGACAATGTCCAAGATGGAAGCTGTAGTCTTTTTGGAACCTAACCTTGAAAATGGCATTGTTTCACCTTTGCTGTGTTTTATTTGTTAGAAGTGACTCACTAGGTCCAGTCAAAACTCAAAAGGAGGTGATTACCCAAGATACCACTGGGGGTCATCTCATGGGCTGCTTACCACAGGAGCTCTCAGAGATATGATGCCACTAAGGGATTTGTCAGTTCCAGGAGATGCCAGGACAGAGGAGTGGTGTTTACCAAAGACATGGACTTGAGGCCAGAGCTAGGAAGCTGGCATGTTAGAGTAGAAAGGCCAGGCAGAAGAAGAGCCAGGCTGGGGAAGATGTGGGGGTAAAAGACCAGAGAGGTAAAGTGCCATTTTTACCACCTCATATCAAAAGGTACTTTCTGTTAACATGGTATCATTGGTGAGGTTCACCATTTGTTCAAATTGTTCCAGTGTTCGCCACTGGAAGCCCTTTTAGTTGACTTTTCTGTAGATTTGACACACTGCCATCAAGGCAGTGGTTTCGTTTTGTTAGCACTTCCTAACTTGCTGACACTACAAGATACTCTAGATTCATTGTGTATATTTCTTGCCTGGTCCTAGACTCAGCCCTTCCTCCAAGGAGCCTTGGTTCCTTTTACTGGAGAATGGTATTAGAAACCAAGATCTGGGCGCTGGGTGTGCTCAACTCAACTGTATTTTCAACTTTTATTATTTCTTCACCTAAGATAAAGTGTACTGTACTTTTGCAAAGGCCTACTTTGGTTTCCATTATAGCTTCCTAGTTTCTTTGTATACTTTGATATTAATTCTCTCTTCCACTTTCTCTCTACATTTAAAGGTGCTTCTATGGTCTTTGTTTGGACTGATGTCCATGGGTTGTCATGGCTAGATTCTTCAGTCACATTTACTGTTTCAAGTCTAGACTTAAGCTCCTGCAGCCATTTCCTTCCTAATGTAAGGGTATTGATTGCCATTTTACAAAGTAAAACTATAGTATTTGCCTTGAGTTTATAAGCCTGTAAAAATTAGAATTCTTGTAAAACCATTATTGGGGAAGGAGAGAGGGAGCTTGGTTGAGTTGGGACCCTAAGCCAGAAAAGGCTTGAGTTTCATGAACACATGTCCATTTTTTGAGCTTCATAAAAACCCTGGATCATGGGGCGCCTGAGTGGCTCAGTGGGTTAAAACCTCTGCCTTCGTCTCAGGCCATGATCCCAGGGTCCTGGGATCGAGCCCCACATCGGGCTCTCTGCTCAGCAGGGAGCCTGCTTCGCCCTCTCTCTGCCTGCCTCTGCCTACTTGTGATCTGTCTGTCAAATAAATAAATAAACATATATATGTGTGTGTTTATATATGTATATATACATATATAAACATATATACATATTATATGTATATATACACACATACATATGTTTATATGTGTTCATATATTTGTTTACATAAACATTATATATGTTACATGTGTTTATATATGTTTATATATACATATATAAACATATATACATATTATATGTATATATACACATATACATATGTTTATATGTGTGTTTACATAAACATTATATATGTTACATATGTGTTTATATATATGTTTATATATATACACACATATATATATGTTTATTTATTTATTTGACAGACAGAGATCACAAGTAGGCAGAGAGGCAGGCAGAGAGAGAGGAGGAAGCAGGCTCCCTGCTGAGCAGAGAGCCCGATGTGGGGCGCGATCCCAGGTCCCTGAGATCATGACCTGAGCCGAAGGCAGAGGCATTAACCCACTGAGCCACTCAGGTGCCCCTAAATAAACATATTTTATTTATTTTTTTTAAGATTTTATTTATTTGACAGAGATCACAAGTAGGCAGAGAGGCAGGCACAGAGGGAGAGAGGAGGAAGCAGGCTCACCGCCGAGCAGAGAGCCCGATGTGGGGCTCGATCCCAGGACCCTGAGATCATGACCTGAGCTGAAGGCAGAGGCTTTAACCCACTGAGCCACCCAGGCGCCCCTAAATAAACATATTTTAAAAAATATTTTAAAAATTTAGAATTTTTAAAATAAAAATATTTAAAAAAACCTGGATCAAAGAAAGATGGAGCAGTATTTATGTTTTGTTTGTTTGTTTGTACTTTTGTTTTTTTATAATTTGTGGCTACTACCCTGAAACTCAAATATGGCCAAAATCCCTTTCCCTTCAGTTTAACAAACACAAACTGAGCTTCTTCAGAAAGAGCTTTCAAAATAAACACACACGCATGTATAAATGAAAATGTGAAAGTATAGATTTTTTTACAAACAGCACAAAAATTGGTGAACTAGCAGCACAATTTTCTTGTCCTGAGATAACCACGATTTGTCCAACTTTCATTATTGTAGACCTGGGATTCTTCAAAACTTCACTGCTATCAATCAGCCTGAGGGGAATGAGGGAGGCCAGCATGGCTGGTCTGTTGGGAGTCTAAGATCTTTCTTTGGCCTTCCTGGAAATGAGCTCCCATTTACCTCTCAGACAAGCCTGGGAAGCTTGGTTGTCTTGGCACTTCTCTGGCCCTCTCAGATTCTCCCCGATTCGCAGCTTACTGATTCCAGTGCTCATGGTCTGGGCTTCAAGGCAGGTAGGCCTAAATTTCCAAATGTCCCTTCCCGTGTCCTGCTTTCTCTTCTTTTCCTTTTTTTTTTGGGGGGGGGGGTAGGGTGAGTGGTCTCTCTTTATTTGCCCTGGAATTTCTACTCTTTTCTCTGTCCAATAAAGCTATCCAAAGAATATTCCTGACGGTCCTTACAAGTCTGGTTATACTCTTTCATGGAGTTGAGTTCCTTGATAGCTTTAGGTGTAGTGTTACCTTTGCCTAGGTGATCTCTGGAAGCTACTGCCTCCTCAACTTAGAACCCATCCCTTTTCCAGTGTGTGGTCACTGCTTTCCCTTCTAGGCCTCCTAGTGGCCCTCAGAAAGGTTCTTTTCTTAGCCTTTGAAATGTTTTTGTTTTTTTTTTAAGATTTTATTTATTAATTTGAGAGAGAGAGAGCATAAGCAGGAGGAGTAGCAGGCTCCCCACTGAGCAGAAAGCCTGATGTGGGGCTCGATCCCAGGACCCTAGAATCATTACCCGACTGCAAGGCAGATGCTTAACTGGCTGAGTCAGTCAGGTACCCCTGAAATGTTCAGTTCTAAGGATGCCTAATAAACCAAGATTGACCTACTGAAGCTCAATGACTGCAAAATCCTTTCTCAGTCAAATTCTGTACAGGGACGTGTATTCCAAGTAGTTCTCATTTTGTCCTTAAAATCCCTCTGACCTAAATTGGTTTTTGCCATATACATCACTACAGTTTAACATCTAAAAACACCTTAAGGGGTGCCAGGGTGGCTCAGTGGGTTAAGCCTCTGCCTTCGACTCTGGTCATGATCCCAGGGTTCTGGGATCAAGCCCCACATTGGGCTCTCTGCTCAGCAGGGAGCCTGCTCCACGCCCCCCCCCCCTTGTGATCTCTCTCTGTGTCAGATAAATAAATAAAATCGTTAATAAATAAATAAATAAATAAATAAAAAAATAAATAAAAACACTAAAACATCTAACATGGTACTTGTTAAGGCTGAGATAAAATGGGGTGCCTGCCCCCTGAGGGGGTAACAGGAGACGCCAGCCTTTTCTATGTGCCTAGTTGATTATTTAGCCGGTTAGAAGTGAGGGCAGAGTGAACATTCCTCTAGAGGATCCCATAGTGACTGAATCAAATGAAGTGGTAATGTTACTCATACACGTTGTATTTTCACAGTTTGGGAGAATCAACTGAGTGGCACCATTCAGACTGGTTTCCTTGAGAGTCCTAGAAGCAAGGTAATATCTCAGCAATATTTAATCTATATAGTATGTAAATATCACTCTCAACTTCGTTACTAGGGAGAAATCACAGTGAACTCTAAATTGAAAGCCCTGAGGAATGCTGATTCAGTGGAAGTTATATTCACATTTTCTCTAAGAAATTGTAAGAATTTGTCGCTGTCGAGATAGACCACTGGGATAGTCATTGAGTGTTGGCTAATAATCCCTTGACACTAAGTTAAATACGCACTTCATCTAGAGAAGATAATGCCTTGGCATTGTCCGATGAAACTTGGTAAGCCTATTTTCTTCTTTCTTTGGAGATTTACACTGACATTTACTCTAATTGTTCCTGCAGTTTCATCCATCACAATAGAAGCGAGTGGAGGGTATAAAAAGCTTCTCAGTGTTCCTTTGCTCCAAAGATTTTTGTGATTACTTTCCTCTGGAAAGGAAAAATCCTCCTCGGAAGACTGAAAGTACTAGCAAATGTTAAGTAGAGGGCAAGGTCCCTTGCAGGCATAGGAAGAGCCTATCTGAAGATAGGACTGATGTCACTTGGCCACGTGGCATTATAACCGGCAATACATTTTAGCATTTTTTGCTGAGCCATGGCCTCTGTTCTCTGACCCAGGCCTTGGACAGGCTTATAGCAACCTAATTGCATCTGCTCTAAACCTCCTTTAAAAACTGTAAATCTTCCAGATTGCTGTATTTCCCAGCTTTCCACTAAAAGCATCCTTTTTTGCTAACCTGGGAAAACATGTGTTTCAGGGAAAACCGAGACTGGGGTTTTGCCACAGAAGGGTACAGGATCACACAAACCAGAACTGGATGATTTCTATCTCCAGGTAAGAACTGGAGAAAAAAATAGCCCCTATTTTAAATCCTGTACCTTAGAGAAAAATGCAATTGCTATTGAAGAGGGTATCAATTATTAAGTGTAGAGTCAATGTTATTTTGGTTGCATCTACAATGAGAAGATCATTTCCAGGAATACCATACACTTTGTTTCAGTCAACCCCGGCCCCAATCTTTCCTCTGAGGCAGAAATAATAGAACTGGGCATAAGGGGGAGGAGGGCTGGGGTTGTGGGGCTGGGAAATATGATTGTTACGGGGACAGAAGGGTAAGAACAGCAGGTGTTTTTCAAAGCAGACTCCTAAACTAGTTAATTTTTATTCATTAATGTTGATAAAGGCAGCCCTCTTCTTTGCAGAATGGATAGAACACAGTGGGGAACTTCCATTCATTTTGAAAATGTCTTTGATTTTTCTTGTGTGTAGAATCCTTTCTTGGGCTGTTTGAATCTGCCCTGTGATGTGGTGTGGGGCAAAGTGGGGGAATCCCTCTTTCTCTGCTTGGCTCTCCCACTTCCTTCCTGTCTGGGCTCAAAGCATGCTTTGCTGGAAACCTTCTCTTGCTCATCTGGAACACCCAGTCCGGCAGTAAGCTCTCTGAGATGTCAGTCTACCATGAGGGCAACAGCTTTTTACATTTCTTCCCATATTTTCTATAGTCCTGAGCCAAGACACACAGAACCTCCTGGATCCACATCCACATTCAGTCCCTTCTGGATAGTTTTATTTTTCTGGTAATAATTTTGAAGTGTTTAATGCAATCATGGCCAGTATTTTTTTTTTCCCTTGAAGCCTCTGGTCCACTTCCACAATATCTCCTTCCTCCAAGGACAGATATGGATAGATGATGGCATCGGGACACAAGTAGAGCCAATTCCAGGAATTTTCCTAACGAAAGCACCTGCTAAGATGGGACTCCAGGGCTGAGTCTGACCCATGGTTGAGGCCTGCTAAATGAGTAGGACTTCTGCAGTGTTTTTAATGCTAGGAAGCTGGCATACACTGTAGGTCCAGGGAAAACCATGCCAAGATCTTCTCTGCCAGTATGTCAACCATTTAACAAAATTGAAGTGGTTTTTCAAAAAGAGCGTAGGTTTTTCAAGTTGGTAATTTTTTTTTAAAGATTTTATTTATTTATTTGACAGAGAGAGAGAGGGAGAGAGGAAATAGAAGCAGGGGGAGTGGGAGAAAGAGGGAGAAGCAGGCTTCCATCAAACAGGGAGCCCAGTGAGGGGCTCAATCCCAAGACTCTGGGATCATGACCTGAGCCTAAGGCAGACATTTAATGACTGAGCCACCCAAACACCCCTCAAGTTGGTCATTTCTAACTTCACTATTACTTACATATGGATACTGCCAATTCAGTACTCTATTTAAAATGCTATTTTAATCAGCAGTAATAGTCATTAATTTCCTTACTCAACAGTTGCTGAGCTTCAGCAAGGAGCCTAGTGCTCTTCTAGATGCTGAGGACATTGCTGTGAACCGGTGCCAGGGTCCCCGTTTTCAGAGGGAATGAGCACAGTCTGGTGGGGAAACAGATGATGAACAAGTAACAGGTGAATGAACAAGGTGATTTTTTTATAGTGATAAGGGAATAAGAAAGTAGGTTGATAGGCTAGCATGGGTGGTCAGGGAAGGCCTCTTCAGGAAATGACCTTTGAACTGAGACCTGAGAAAGAACAAATCAGCCACATAATGCTCTGGGTCAGAATGTTCCAGGCAGAGGGAGCCGCAGGTTCATGGTCCCAGATGTAACTGAGCAGAGAAGGGAGGACACAGCAAGAATTGGCCTGAGGGAAAAGAGAATTTGGTAGGAGGATATGTGCTGAGATTTTCTTCTTTTTTTAACTTTTTTTTAAAAAAAGATTTTATTTCTTTATTTGACAGAGAGAGAGAGAGAGAGAGACAGCAGAGAGAGGGAATATAAGCAGGGGGAGTGGGAGAGGGAGAAACAGGCTTCCTGCCCAGCAAGATGCCTGATAAGGGGCTCTATCCCAGGACCCTGGGATCATGACCTGAGCTGAAGGCAGCCACTTAATGACAGAGCCACCCAGGTGCCCTATTTTTTTTTTTTTAAACTGCAAACATAATCCTTGAACTCCATTAAAAAAAAAAAAAAAGACAAAAGGTTTACAACCAATAACAAGTAGGTCTCATATTTACTCTAACCATTTACTCTCCCAGTTCCTTGAGCAGGGAAGAATCACCTATAACTTTGTTTTATGTATCTTTTCAGAAGCCTTATCATTTATCCATATTTATATACATGTATCTTAAGTATAAAGAAGGAATGATTTAACTCACAGTGTAGTACCTAGACTTTGTTTAGCAATTTGACTTAGTAGCTTTTTTTTTTTAAGATTTTATTTATTTATTTATTTATTTGACAGACAGAGACACAGAGAGAGAGGGAACATGAGCAGGAGGAATGGGAGAGGGAGAAGCAGGCTTCCCACTAAGCAGGGAGCCTGATGTGGCGATCCCAGGACCCGGGGATTATGACCTGTGCCAAAGGCAGATGCTTAATGACAGAACCACCCAGATGCCCCATTAGTAACTTCCAAAAAAATATTTTTAAGTAATCTGTACACCCAATGTGGGGTTTGAACTCACAACCTCGAGACCAAGAATTGCATGCTCTACCAACTGAGCCAGGCAGGCACCCTGACTTAGAAATGGTTCTATATGAACCTGTATGAACAACAGTATTAGGTTCATGGACATACTCTATTATTTAAATAACCAGTTCCCTAATTATGGACATTTATGTAGTTTCTAGACTTCTGCTATTGAAAACAATGCAACAATCCTTAAATGTATGTCTTTATAAAGTATGTGAATTTATTTGTAGGATAAATGGCTGATGTTTAAATTGCGGGACTACTAGGTGTGTGCATTTAAAGTTGTGAATTTTCTTTTTAAATTTTCAAAGATTTTATTTATTTATTTGACAGAGAGAGAGATCACAAGTGGGCAGTGAGGCAGGCAGAAAGAGAGGGGGAAGCAGGCTCCCTGCTGAGCAGAGAGCCTGATGTGGGGCTTGATCCCAGGACCCTGAGATCATGACCTGAGCCAAAGGCAGAGGTCCAACCCACTGAGCCACCCAGGCACTCCTGCATTTAAAATTATTTTGGTTTTGCTTTTTTAAAGATTTTATTCATTTATTTCACAGGCAGAGATCACAAGCAGGCAGAGAGGCAGGCAGAGAGAGAGGTGGAAGCAGGCTCCCTGCTGAGCAGAAAGCCCAACTCAGGTCTGTATCCTGGGACCCTGAGATCATGACCTGAGCCGAAGGCAGAGGCTTTAACCCACTGAGCCACCCAGATGCCCCTGCATTTAAAGTCTTAATAGACATGGTCAAATGTGTGTTGAGCTTTTTTATATTCTGGAGAAATAAGAGGGTCTCTTTATGATAGACATCGTGAAAAAGTGGGTCTGGTCTGAAGGAATAATTGTCAACATTCAAGAATAAGCTTAAATGAAGCTCAAAGTTTAAAATTTTTGTTTTTGTATTATGGACAATTCAAATAAACACAAAGAGGGAGAGATTAATATCAAGAACTCCCATACTCAGCTTCAATAATTATCAACTCATATAGCTCATCTTGCTTCATCTACATCCTCAATCCACTTGCCCCTGCCCTTGATTGTTTTGAAGCAAATATCAGACATTATATCATCTCTTGCTTAAATATTTCAGGGTACAAAAGTGACTTTTTCTTACAGATTTTATTTGTTTGCTTGACAGAGAGCGCATGTGAGCATGAGCAAAAGAAGGGGAGCAGCAGAGGCAGAGGGAGAAGCAGGCTCTCTGCTGAGCAGGCAGCCTGATGCAGGGCTTGATCCCAGGACCTTGATCCCAGGACCTCAGATTGTGACCTGAGCCCAAGGCAGATGCTTAGCCAACTGAGTCACCCAGGTGTCCCTGAAAGTTACTTTTTGAAGATCAGTTATCTTGTCGAATGACCCCCATTCCAGATCTGTCATTATGTTGTCTCTGGATTAACCTACCCTGTTCCTCCCTCCCCCGGGGGAATTTGATGCTTTGCAGAGAGGGGAGTCAGTGGTGAGACAGCATGGCAGGTAAGAGAGTTCACATGACTTTGGGTTTTGGTACTGGGTCAAGTGCTTCCTAATAGCTGTGGGTCCTTGAGCAAGTCCATCCTCTTGAAGCCTCATTTCCTCATCTGGACAATAAGGGTTACAGTAAGAAGTTTTTATGGAAAGCTGAGCTTGTGGCACCACACAGAAAGGGCTCTTAGTCAGAGTAAGGAGCAAGGGACGCAGAGTGTTGGTGGGGAGAAGGGGCCATTACCTCACAACCCAACAGAGTAGCACAGGAGTGAGGGTTGGATGGAGATAAAGGAGAAGGGCCATTCCACAAATGACATCAAAAAGGGTTTTGCTTTTAACGGTCAAGGGTAGCAGAATATGCCACCCCAAAATATGCCACTTTGGCATAAGGATTATTTTGAGTAAAAGCACTTACAAAAACATTAGGTACAAGAAGGGTGCTCCGACCCTCCTGCCTTTTCTTCCTAAAAGCAGGCGATGAAACCTCCACATGGAAGATATCCTCCCTGTACTAGGAGGTTAGGTACCATATCATCTCTCAGAAGTTGAGGCTGAGAGAATGCTGTACAAGCAGACTTTGTCAAAAGAATTCCTAGCTTCCTTTTACCTCCCCATATATGTTAGTTACTTTTCTGCGACTGCCTTTCTTCACTCAGCCCACTACAAAAGCATTTAGGTTCTGCCACTTCTGTCTGTCTTCATTTCCTCAGGAGGGCTCCTGGGTCACATGAAACTTAAATAAATGTATATGCCTTTCTCTGTTAATCTGACACATCAACCTAATTCGTAGGCCCAGTCAAAAACTCTAAGAGATGAGAGGTAAAATTTTGCCTCCCCTGTAATGATTACACAGTGACCCTCTCCAAGCAGGAAATTTAAGGAAGATAGTGTTCCTTTTGCTTTCATAAGAGCATAAAACACCCCGGAGCAGAGAATAAGGCAAGGGCCTTGGTGTAGGATAGGGGTGACTCTCTCTGCTGGCTTCTCACCTTTAAGAATGGGGTGAATTTGTTGGGGTGGTTCTGAGGGCAGGTTATTAAAAACTGCAGCTTTACCTTCTACTTGAGTAATTGTGCATAGCAGGTGAAGTCATTAGAACCATTTATATAAAATCAGAGACATTGGAAGGCTACGTTTCCATGAAAAAAGCTGACTTTTTGAAGCCTCCACTGCTTCTGCAGGTGGGGAGAAATAAGATGGTGTAACCATAAACACTTAGAAATATGAATTAACAGCAAAGTGAGAGCTTTTCATTTTTGTTATTATTTATTTATTTTCAAGTAGGCTCCACATCCAGTATGGAACCCAACGTGGTGGGGCTTGAACTCGTGATCCTGAGATCAAGACTGGAGCTGAATCAGCAGTTGGACGCCTGACCGACTGAGCCACCCAGGTGCCTCAAGGGCCAGGGCTTTTTAAAGCAGAGGCGATTAGTGAGCAGCAAAGATGGATAGTGCCCACAAGGTATTTCAACTTACCAAGCTCTGGGACAGGGTGTTCAGAGTCCCTAAGCTCAACCAGTCATACAGTGCAAAGTGATGGAAGAATGTGTGTTCTGCCAGACTTGGCAGCATGAGGGACACAACTTTTCACTGAATTTTTGATGTCTCAGGTTACTATTTGTGAATGGTCACATCTTTAGATGCATGGACTTATATTTGTTTAGAACCCAGGAATGAGAAGGGGCATGGCTTGACTGGGCTAGGGGAAGTGCACACGGAGTATGCTTTGGTCAGTATCGTGCACTGAGCCGTATACCTCCCCCACATTCCCTCATTCAACCCTCATACCACCCCGTGATATATTCTTATTACCTCCATTCTATGGATGAGAAGACTGAGGCTGAAAGAATTTGTTCCAGGTCACTTAGCCAATAAGTTGTGCAGCCAGAATTTGAATCTAGAGCGGGCCCTAATAACCAATTTGGAGTCCCTTATACAAACACTTTGTAATTCTACAGGATCTACAGTCCTTTTAGGCTCTGAACTTGAGGAACGGCTTGATGAGTATGAACAGAAGAGCTGCCCGGTGGCCGAGAGATCAAATGGAAAGTTGTGGCAGCAAGGCAGGCCCCGCAGATGGAGGGACCCCGGGTCTGGAACTAGAAAACATCGTTGCAGCCTGGTCTTGACCACGATGCTGCTAAGGGGAACCGAGCCACATCTCTCCAGTTACAGTCACATCTCAGAAAACTTGTTACTCCTCCCTAAATAAAGGTTGATAAATTGAGACTAGAAAACCTCCTGGTTCTTTCAAACTCTAAAATACTGCCTGGTGCCTTTAAATTTTAATGCATTCTAAAGATTTATATATGAAGGCCCTAAATGTCATCCAGAATCCAGAAAAGAATTTAGATGAAATGATTCTCCACACAATCTTCTCAAAGTACAAAGGAATGGAATTTTTAATAATTCTACGAACAGTTTTTAAGAATACTTTCTAACCCGGATTATATTGAGATAAGCCACTCATTTCTGCATCTTGCTGTTTTGTGTAAGGAGGATTTTTTTTGGGGAAAAAAAAAAGAACATGATTTGGGTTGATGATATTAAAATCAAATAAACATATTACTTTGAAACAAATGAAGTTATTTAAACCTATCTCTCTAAAAATTTTTATGAAAACATACCCAGGAGGCACAAATTATATTATCACCAAATTAATTTGTTTTCTAAGCTCAAATTTATTTTATTTTTATTTTTTAAAAATATTTTTATTTATTTATGTTAGAGAGAGAGAGAGCGAACACAGGCAGACAGAGTGGCAGGCAGAGGCAGAGGGAGAAGCAGGCTCCCTGCGGAGCAAGAAGCCCGATGTGGGACTCGATCCCAGGACACTGGGATCACGATCTGAGCCGAAGGCAGCTGCTTAACCAACTGAGCCACCCCGGCGTCCCGCTCAAATTTATTTTAAAATGTGACATTTCTTCAGCAGACTTTATTTTTTTTTAAAGATTTTATTTATTAATTTGACAGAGAGAGAGATCACAAGCAGGCAGAGCAGCAGGCAGAGAGAGGGGGGGGGGAAGCAGGCTCCCCACTGAGCAGAGAGCCCAATGTGGGGCTCGATCCCAGGACCCTGAGATCATGACCTGAGCCAAACCATTGAGCCACCCAGGGGCCCCTCTTCAGCAAACTTTAAAGGGATTTTAGATAGAGAACACAGGAAATAAATAACGTTGGAGCAAATAATCAACAAAATAGTTGTTCTGTGTTCTGTTGCTGAGATGCTTCGAGAAAGTATTTTTAACAACTCCGGGAGGAACTGGCTCTTGCTGGTGGGAAGCCAGGCTCTTTTCTCCGCTTACATTTGCAAACTTTCTCCATCCTCATATCCTATAACAAATCCATTTTCAAGCCCTTCTGAGTCCTTGGTCTCCCTGTTTCTCAAAACTGACTCTTCCTCTAAAAAAAAAAACAAAAAACTGACTCTTCCTCAAAAAAGGCGGGGGGGCGGGGAGAGAAAGAAAGAAATATCTGACTCTTCCTCATGTACAAAGATTTGGGGATGGGGTTCCCATTCCTGCGTTGCAAAAATGGTCTTCTTCATAGAATAAACTAACGGGCAAAAGAATCTTTCTGATTAAAGCTTTCATCAAGCCATTTATATTATTAAAACCTTCAGCATCCCATTACTTATACTTTGAAATCTAAATCCTGCTGTGGAGATCCGGGTCCTCCTAGCCAAGCAAATGCATTAGCTTTCTTTAGAGACTTTAATTCTTTACATCTGAGTTTAGTCTATTTGGAATGCTCTTCTGCCCTTTCTCTCTGCCAGCTCATGACCATCACCTCCTTCCACGCTATCTTGAAACTCATTTCCTTCAGGATGTTTTCCTGGTTTAGTAGCTACTTTGCAAATACACAACTTTTGTTTTTGAGCTTTTAATCACATTAAGTGCTCTTAAGATAAATTATCCAAGTCCAGGGATAAACAACACATAGAGATTTCCATTTTTTAAGAAACCACCCAGAGCGATTTTACTTTGAGAAGAGGGACAGCACTTCAATTTTTAGGTGTCTGCTTTTCAGCTAGGAATCCGCAATAGAATCAAAGCAAAATGACTCTTTATGGTGACCTCTAGTGGGCATGGGACAATCCTACAAAATTATGGAAAGTGAAGGGCAAAGAAAACCCTTCTCAGTAACCAGCTGGGTTACTCTGAGGTCAGATGACCGCATCCCATCCCACCCCACCCTTATTTTTTCTTCCAGCATTTGTTTTGCATTTAACATAGTTTGCCTTACAACTCACCTGTTTCGCCTCTGGCGGGCACGGCGCGGGCTGGGCTGCGGGTGTCGGATGTCGTTTAAAATAATCCCTGCCAGTGGAACCCCTCCCTGGGCATCGACCGGAGCGCAGGGGAGTTCGCTCTGAGGAGCCTTAAAGGGCTTTTCGAGCTCCGAGAGCCGGTACTGCAGCCGGCTCCGGGGTGCATAGGGGAAATCAAGACATTTTGAAAAGGAGAACGCAGACGAAGGCTACGGGAAAATTCTGTTCTTGCCAGTGGCAGAGCGATTCTCCCCACTTTCACCCTACTCTACAGGAAGCGTCACGGGGGGGTGGTCCAGGCGCGCTACACGTAGACGCCCTTTTAGGACCCGCGCCTTAGAAGGCAGAGGCTGGGGCCGCTCTCCCCCTCGGGAGGGCAGACGGGAGGGCGACACCGAGCCTGGATACTGGGGTGTGCGGCCGCCTTCGGAGCACGCGATACGTGGGTCTCCGCGCCGCGAGAAGAAAAGCAAGTCGGCAAGAAAACCAATTGCTGGGGTGCCTTCTCTGAGAAATCCCTTAGGGCGGTCTCAGAAACCGAGCTGGGTTCCGGATAGTTTCTGGAAAAAGCTCTCCAAACGCCGTCTGTCCCCGCCCCTCAAATCCTGCACCCCAGTCTTCATCCCTCCTCACTCTCCGGTCGCCTTTCGGGGGGGGGGCGGGGGCTGTTAAAAGGGCCCTCGGGAGCTGCTTAAGTCATCCCTGATGGCCCCGGGCCGCACGCGGGAGCAGGCACCTTGGCCGAGGGGCTTTGCCCTCTCCCCCTTCCTCGCCCCTCCCCCGCCCCGGGGCTCCCCACTGCTCCCTTCCCCGCCCCGCGGACCCCTCCTGGCCAAGGCGGGCGGGAGCGGAGGGGGAGGACGTCGTCACGAGGCGGGGAGCCCGAGGTCCAGGGCGGGGCGCCGGGGAATCCCAGGCGCGCGAGCCCGGGAGGTGCGGGCGCGGGTGGGAAGAAGAGGGCGGCGCGCGGAGGGAGGTGAGCGGAGCAGAGCCGGGAGGCGAGGAGGGGGAACCGCGAGGAGGCCCCGCCCCCGCCTCGCGGAGCCGGCTCTCCGCCGCCTCCGAACCCGCTCACTTTGCCTCTCGCCTCTGGACGGCGGCGGGGCGGTTGCTGGAGCCGCGGCCAGAGGGAGCGCGGGGGACGGGGAGCCATCCTGCACCCGCGCCTCCTCCCGGCGCCCGCGCCCCTCGGGGGCTGGGGGGGCCGCGCCACGGTCTGAGAGGACACCCTGGGCTCGCAGGGGGGCATCCCGGGGCGCTGACAGCCTTGTTCCCAGCCAGTGGGCGCGCAGCGCTGGTGCCTGAGGGGACTCCCCGGCCACCTGCAAGTGCCGCCGCGCCGAGGGAGCGTCGCTAGCAGCAACGCCAGGCTGCTGAGGACAGTGGAGCCGAGGGGTCTCCGGGCCAGCGAAGGGCAGGAGCAGAGCCCGCAGCGAGAGCCGGCCAGCCGGTCCGCGGGCCCCGACGGCGCGCTCCCCCGTCGGCCAACGGCAGGCAGGCCCCACGCGGCGGCCGGGGTTGGGCGGCAGCGGCGGCGGCCTCGGGGCTTCGGGGTGGCCAGCCATGACCTTCGGGCGCAGCAGGGCGGCCTCGGTGGTGCTGAACGTGGGCGGCGCCCGGTACTCGCTGTCCCGAGAGCTGCTGAAGGACTTCCCGCTGCGCCGCGTGAGCCGGCTGCACGGCTGCCGCTCGGAGCGCGACGTGCTCGAGGTGTGCGACGACTACGACCGCGAGCGCAACGAGTACTTCTTCGACCGGCACTCGGAGGCCTTCGGCTTCATCCTGCTCTACGTGCGCGGCCACGGCAAGCTGCGCTTCGCGCCGCGGATGTGCGAGCTCTCCTTCTACAACGAGATGATCTACTGGGGCCTGGAGGGCGCGCACCTCGAGTACTGCTGCCAGCGCCGCCTCGACGACCGCATGTCCGACACCTACACTTTCTACTCCGCTGACGAGCCAGGAGCGCTGGGCCGAGACGAGGCGCGACCTGGCGGTGCCGAGGGGGCCCCCTCCCGCCGCTGGCTCGAGCGCATGCGGCGGACCTTCGAGGAGCCTACGTCGTCGCTGGCCGCGCAGATCCTGGCCAGCGTGTCGGTCGTGTTCGTGATCGTGTCCATGGTGGTGCTGTGCGCCAGCACCCTGCCGGACTGGCGCGCCGCGGCGGCCGACAACCGCAGCCTGGATGACCGGAGCAGGTACTCCGCCGGCCCTGGGAGGGAGCCCTCCGGGTAGGACGCACAGCTTCTCTGCCCGTCCCGTCCGTCCTGTAGCGTTCTGTCCGTCCCGTCCGTCCCGTCTCCGTCCTGTTTGCCTCGGGGAGGCCGAGCCAGGCCGGTTCCGGGGCCCAGCGAGGCCAGCCAGGGGACGGGTTGGCCCTCACTCCCCGCTCCTATTTTCCTGGCACCAGGCGGCTGTGGAACATACACTAGATTCGCCTCTTGAGGGCGAATCGCCAGGCATGGGGAGGGGCAGGTAGAGATAAACAAGCCTCCCATCTTTTAGTTTACTTCGGAGCAGATAGCAACCAGTTAACTGGATGTCCCTAAACTTTTATTGTTAGTATTCAACAATTTAACCTTGGGCTAAGAGCAGCTTGAATTATTTGCCAATTATTGGTGGTGTTTGGAAAGATGAAGTCTTGTTATGGTGAAATAGGGTGGCCGCACGTTGCATACATTTTGCATAATGTGTACTTTAATGGAATTGTTATAAAGGAGATTAACTTAACGATAGACTGAATAATGGATGTCTGTGCCCCTTTCTCTTTTCTTTTCCAATGGAGTTAGCAAAGCACCTGTCAATCGTTTAGTACCAAAGATACACACTGTGACTTTCAGAAGGATCTTCAGTATAGGGAGGGGAAAAAATAATTACCTTGGAAAAGAGGAAACATTGAAACTGCCTGAAATCCAGAAACAGTATTGGAGTAGTTAATAGTTTTTTTCAGTTTATTAGGATGCAAGGAAAACATTTGAATCTTTCCTTCGATCGTGTTTAACACCTTTCAATAGAGACAACAGACTTCTGTTTTTAGTACTAGTGAGTTTATTTTGCATATTTGACAGGAGGAATAAACAGTAAAGTTGGATTTTCAAGGGAGACCGTCTCTTTGGGCACAAACACAAAATTGTATATTCTGTTTTGATTTTTTAAAATTTCTTGTTTAACTGAAACATTTTTATTTATTTGAGGGAGAGAGAGAGAGCACAAGCGTGGGGAAGGGCAGAGGGAGAGGGACAAGCAAATTCTTGGCTGAGCAGGGAGCCCCATGTGAGCCTTGGTCCCAGGACCCTGAGATCAGTCAGATGTTTGATGGACTGAGCCACCCAGGCGCCCCTTTGGTATTGTTTTAAGAGGCCTCCTCCATTCATTTTTATTTTATTTATTTATTTTTCCTCCATTCATTTTTAAAATTAGGTTGTACCTGATAATCTTTTCCTGTTAGACATGTGCATGTTTCCAATGATATTATGTGTTGTGAGGCTGAGTGCATTACTTACACATAATATTCTTCCTTTAGAGAGTGAAGATTGTTTTTTTAAACTAAGGTAGTAAATAAAATTGTCTAGTACCACAGAGTCCATTACTCATATATTGATATCTTGGCATGAAATCCAAGATACATGCTTTAAAAGGAAATTCATTAGTAAACTAATTTTGTTTAATGTATTATGTTCTGAGTTTTTGATTTACAGAGAAGAATTACTTATTTAGTACTCCATCAGTACAATGAAATGAATTTATGTATCTAAATACATAAGTACCCTTGATTCTTTTAGAGGACCGTAGGAAAATGAGCCATAGCTGGCCCAGAAATGATTCACTAGTAATTGTGGAATTCTAAGGTTAGTGAAAGTTCAAGCTACGTTAGCCAAGGAAACAGGAGAATTGAGTTAGACTTCCTGGGACTGCAAAAGAGGTGAAGGAAGACGAAGAGGGATGCTTGATTTGTGTGTGTATTTTATATATGTATGTAATTATCCAAGTCAGAACTGTTTCCTAGATACCCAGATATTTCAGGCAAAAGCATGTTTTTCTTGGCTTAAAGGTCCAGTTCTAAGCTCCACTCTCCTAAGTGTAGGTATATGAAAACCAACCTCTAATCCCAAACAGATAAGCTGAAGGATGAGTGAGCAACTGAGGAGGCTGAAAGTCGCAGGGGAGCCTCCCATAGGCCTCCTCTGACTGATAGGGCCTCTACACTGGCACTTTGACAGTAGTCTCTCAAACCCTGCTTGCTTGTTGTTGCTGAAATTAGTCTTTTTGAAACATCATTCTGATCATCTGACTATATTTAGCGTCTGCCAGATAAAGCTAAAACTTTTTTCTTGGCCTCTAAGGGTCTTTATGGTTTCACCACAATCTGCCCTTCTTTTCTTTTCTAAAAAAGATTTTACTTATTTATATGACAGAGAGAAAGAGAGAGAGTGCAAGCAGGGGGAACAACAGAGAGAGAGGGGAGAAGCAGGCTCCCTGCTGAGTAGGGAGCCAGATGCTGGTCTCTATGCCAGGACCCTGGGATCATAACCTGAGCTGAAGGCAGATTGGAACTGACTGAGCCACCCAGCTGCCCACACAATCTGCCTTTCTTGACTAGTCCTGTCATCATTTGCAAGCATCCTTTTTGAGTATCTGCTGTGTTCAAGGCACTGTTGGCATCCCAAATATTGTAGCTTTTTTTTTTTTTAAATAAAGAAATGGTGTTAAGTTGGTGATGTAGGAATCAGAGGCAAACTGATCACAATTGAGTTGTTCTGGGACACAATTTGGCCTTCAAAGTGGGGGAGGAGGATGGAAAAAAGTCATCTTTGGAAGGTTGCAGAGATTGTGCACTGCCCATCAGTGGTGGTGGGGGGTGTCATTTATATGAACTATAGCACTCATGGTCTCTACCACTATGTGTGCCCCGCGTGAGAACATAAAAAGGAATATTTTCCAGGTAGAAGGAACAGCAGGGGCATAGGCATGAAATTTGCCTATTAGGGAGTGTGAGTCCAGTGACGGAGTGAGAGGTGGATAGAGAGCAGATGTTAGAAGGCCTCGACTGAGAAAGAGAATGATTTTATTTTGTAGGCAGTAGTTAGCTGTTGGCATGTTTGAGGTGAGTGGGTTATGCATATAAAATAACAAATGTCATGAGTTGTGTACTGTGAATTGGGGATGGTGAAGATGGGAACCAGGAGGATGAGTTTGGAGATCTTTGCAGAGGGTGGGAATCAGGGTGTGGATTATATGGAGGTGGTGAGAGTGTAGAAGAAATGACCACTCTCAGAAATATTAGGAAGACTCATAATTAATCCAGGGCCTGGGAAGGATAGAGGCAGGTGTCAGGGACTGATTACGTGGGCATCCAGGAGCTAGGAGCACTCCTATCACTTGTGGCCTCCTTTTGTCCAGACTGGCCTGCTCACTTGTTCCCAAACCTCCTTAGTGTTCTTCCTCTGCAGTCCCTTGCCTGTTGAAATTGGATCATCCATCAGGCCCAACTCAGATTCTGTTTCTTTTTTGAAGCTTTTCCTGCCTACCTTAGATATGATGTTTCCTTCTGAATTTCTCGAGGGATTGCTTATTAGTACTATGTATTTGCCATCTATAATATCCTTCCTAGCGTGATAGTTGTTTTTACATATAAACATGTCCTAGCTCCTAAACTAGATGAGACGAAAGCCCTAGAAGGCAGCTAAATTCTCCTATCCTATTTATTATGACAGCATCTTTTAGAAAAAAATTATTCTGGCACAATAAATGTCTACTGTTTACGTTACAATTTAGACTATAACCTTCCAGGAATATATCTTCTGTTGCATAAATTGAAGAGCTGTTTGGGGTAAGGCTGCGGACTTCAGCTGGTGGAACTCTTAGTTGAGGAGGATGGGATCTTGTGCTAGAAATGAGGAAAAAAAAGCCTATTAAATCCAAGAATGAGTCTTTCATCAAGTACTGATTGTGGAAAAGGAATAAAGACAAGCATAGCATTTCTTTTTATTAAACTTTGAAATTTTGGAATAGCATACAGTGTCAAGTTTGGAAGAAATCTTGAGAGGTCTTCCAAATCAATAATTTGAAAGCTTTTTGTGTATGAATATGACACTTTTATATTGATATGTTCTGAGGGTTAATAATCAAATAATGGTTTAAAGTTCAAAAGCCATACAAGCAAGCCTTTCTCCATCTCCTGGGCATTTTGCTCCTTTTTCTTGATGTAACCACAGTTGTTTGTATTTTGTGTGTCATTTTAGAGACATTCTGTGTATTTATAAGCATATCATAAATATTTACAAGAAAACAACAACAAAAATAGTGCAATAATACTGTGCCAAAACTTGTTTTTTTGTTTTAAAGATTTTATTTATTTATTTGTCAGAGAGAGAGCAGGAGCGAGCACAGGCAGACAGAGCGGCAGGCAGAGGCAGAGGGAGAAGCAGGCTCTCTGCTGAGCAAGGAGCCCGACGTGGGACTCCATCCCAGGACGCTGGGATCATGACCTGAGCCGAAGGCAGCCGCCCAACCAACTGAGCCACCCAGCCGTCCCTAAAACTTGCTTTTTAAACCAGCCAGCATGCCGTGGACATTGTTCTGTTTGAGTCTATAAAGAGCTACCAAATTCTTTTATGCAGCTGCATAATATTCCACTGTTTTAAAAAAATTTTTAATTTTTATTTATTTATTTATTTATTATTTATGTTGTCTCACCTGTAGAAATGCTTTAGTGAATATCCTGTATGGGTACATTATTTTTGCTTTTGTCCATAGGATAAATTCCTGGAAGTTAAGACATAGGCTCAAAGGGCATGCACATTTGTAATTTGCATAGGTAGTTCCAAATTGTTCTCCAAAAAATTGATGTCATTTTATACTCCTGCCAGCAATGTGTGGGAGGACATGCCTTTTCAAACACCATAAAGTGTTGTGATACTTCTGATCTTTACCATATTGTACTGGAGAAATATCTAGTAGCCTTACTTTATTTTTGCCTTACTGTTTTTTTTAATTTTTAAATTTTTTAATAAACATATGATGTATTATTAGCCCCAGGGGTACAGGTCTGTGAATCACCAGGTTTACACACTTCACAGCACTCACCATAGTACATATCCTCCCCAATGTCCATAACCCCACCACCCTCTCCCTATCCCCCTCCCCCCAGCCCCCCTCAGTTTGTTTTGTGACATTAAGAGTCTCTTATGGTTTGTCTGCCTTACTATTTTTTTTAAACATATACTGAAATATAATAGAAATACACAATCCTGTAATATTTGATGTCAGAAAATATGTTAGGGGCAACTTTCAAATCATCCTGGCTTTTGCACAGTTGGACTTTCTACCATAAGCAGATTTTAATTATTTTTTGATTCTGGTGACTGTGTCCAGCAGTGTGGCTTCAGGGGCACATAAGATGGGTCCCTCCTCATGGAATTGGTGGCCTGATGGTGGTAGTAGGAAGGGAGGACAGATGGCAAAGGAAGAAAATAAATAAGAATTTCAGATTGTGAAGGAAAATCAAATAGGGTATATGGGTATAGAATGCAGCAGGAAGGGGCACCTGGGTGGGTCAGTGGGTTAAAGCCTCTGCCTTCAGCTCAGGTCATGATCCCAGGGTCCTGGGATCGAGCCCCGCATTGGGCTCTCTGCTCAGCTTTGGGCCCTCTGCTCAGCAGGGAGCCTGCTTCCTCCTCTCTCTGCCTGCCTCTCTGCCTACTTGTAATTTCTGCCTGTCAAATAAATAAATAAAATCTTAAAAAGAAAAAAAAAAAAGAATGCAGCAGGAATGCCCCTTGAATAGGCTATGAGAAGATAGCTTGAGTGGAGACCAGACTGATGAGAAAGACCCAGCCTTGAAGAAGAAGGGAAGAGTGTTGTTTTCAGAGGGAACAGAAGAAGCAGAAGCTCTTGGATGACAGTGAGCTTGGCTTGTCACCAGAATGGAAGGAAAGTCCATTTGGGCTAGCAGTTAGTTTAAGAGCAAGAGGGGGTTAGATGAGATTCTAGGGGAGGCAGAGACCTATCAGGGGCAACAGCAGATATAGCAAGACATGGCATGTGAGAAAATGTGGGGCTTGATTAGGGGCGTCACTATGGAGACCGTGAGAAGTCACTGGATTCAGGTGGATATGTGGGTCTTTATCATGTTCCTAATGGTGACTCATCCACAAATACTAGGAAAAGTGTGAGGTCTTACTGAGTGAAGCAGTTAGGGCTACTGGCTGTGGGGTCCCTCCTGCTTAACTGGCTTGGCCACATGTGGTGAGCTGGGAGTCCAGTTGTTTTCTACAGGGTCTGCTTCTCACTTTGGGGGGTACTGTGAGGAGAAAGATCTGGAGGAGGGAATCTTTTGAGAGTCAGTGGGAGAGGGATCATTTGCCATTTTCCTTTCTGTAAAACCCACACCATCTCATCAAGAGAACTTCTGTTAAATGTCGTTGGTAAATGCATCCACAGCCTTCACCATTGGATGGTTCTGGTAATCTTAAATATTTTTATTTATTTATTTGACAGAGAGAAATACATCAGGAGAGGGAACACAAGCAGGGGGAGTGGGGAGAGGGAAAAACAGGCTTCCCACCGAGCAGGGAGCCCGGTGTGGGGCTCCATCCTGGGATGCTGCGATCATGACCTGAGCTGAAGACAGACACTTAAGGACTGAGCCACCCAGATGCCGCCATTCTGGTAATCTGAGAATGCTGATGTTCCTACTGTTTTATCTGACTGATAAGACAAACTACAGATTTCTCAGGCAGTTTGCCTTCAAGGACCATTGAGTATCATTCTGATACTGCTAAGGAAATGAGTGTTTTTTTGGCATTTTAACATACAGGCATACTTCTTTTTCTTTTTAAACTTCATCTATCTATCTATCTATCTATCTATCTATCTATCCATCCATCTATTATCTTTATACCCAACTTTATCTATCTATTTATCAATCTATTATCTTTATACCCAACAATGGGGCTTGAACTCAAAACCCCGAGATCAAGAGTTGCACTGTCTTCTGATGGAGCCAGTCAGGTGCCCCAATATACTCATCTTTTAAAATCACTCAGCATTGCTAGCCTGTGTCATAAAAAGGTGCTCTCTGCTAGTCAGAACTTTGAGAAGGATGGGTCAGATACAAAGTACTTATTATCCCTTTTACTTATCCCTTGCCTCTGAACTTTGGTCCCCCCAGCCAGTCTCAGCCCTAGTGTTCTCTTTTGAGTGTTAAATCTCTTTATCGTGCAAAGTCTTGCTATAATTTTAATTTGTTCTTTAGAAATTATTTCTAAAAGTTGCTTCATGTTGGAATTTTGATCTTTAATTTGTATTGCCTTGTGTTACAGTAGTGAGACTCTGAGGAGATGTAAAGATGTTCAAGTTTTTTGCAGTGTTATTTTTAGCGCAACTTTAAAAAATGAAATACATAATCAAAATGAAACACCAAGTGATGAAAATTTAAAAATCAATTGTATTACTTCTATTTCCTATTAGGTCAATATTATATAAATTCAGTAGGTTTTTAAGTACTTTAAAAATAAAAAGCAATATTTGAAACTGAAGGTGAAAGTCTCAGTGCTTTTACTTTGCAGATAAGGTAGATATTTTCAGAAGCCAGTAATTAATAGATCTGTGATAGGATTGAACATAGCCCTGAATCTCAGTTAAATTCTGTTCTTGCACAGTGGACTGTTTCTTTTAATATGTGTAGGGTTTTCTATCTGCTGCCAATTTTAGAATTCAGTGAAAACTTTATTTTGTCAATACCCTTTTTTTAATCAAGGTGCTTTTTTTCTCCCTTAGTAAGCAAGTAATAATTTTCAATGTTATTCTTTTTTTTTTTAAATGAAAACTGCTCACTGCAAAAAAGTATGAAGAGTAAACATGTCCTTTTCTCCTCAATCCCATTATCCCGTTTCTAGGTATTCTTTCCAGAAATGCACATATGAACACACACACACACATACACACATGTGTATAGGTTATATATACATATTATGTAGATTTTTTAAAGCTTTATTTATTTATTTTAGAGAGAGTGTGGGAGTGCATGAACAGGGGGAGGGGCAGAGGGAGAGGGAGGGAGGAAACAGATTCCCCACTAGTCAGGGAGCCCATAGCAGGCTGATCTCAACACCCTGAGATCATGACCCTAGTGGAAAACAAGAGTCCAAGGCTCAAATGACTTGAATCACCCAGGCTTATGTTAAATGGATAATTTTAAATATTTATAACCAGGATTGTTCTATAATATTGTTGAACAATTTGCTTTTTTCCTCAACATCTTGGAACTGTTTCCATATCAGTTGATACAAATCTTTCTCATTCTTTTGAAAATCTGCAGAGTGCTCGATTGATTGGGTGGGCCACAATTCAGTCAACAAGCATCTGTCCTGTCAGTAACAGTGATGGCTTTCATAGTAATATTTATTTAATTGTTAATACGTGCTAGCCAACTTGTTAAGTTTTTACGCGTATTTTGTTATCTGAGTCTCTTCTAACAGTCTTGGGAGGTGGTGCTGTTACTGTCCCCATTTTATGACCGAGATTTGGATAGGTGAAGTGGCTCACAGAGTGGGTAAGTGGTGCCCTGGTATTCGATTCCCACGTCCCTGCTCCACGCTGCCGTGGAAAGTTTGGTTTAACTCCTGTTTTTCAAAAATGTGCCCAGTGGTACAGAACTATCTTTTTCATATATCTTTGCAAATTGGTATGAGTATATATGTTTGATAAACTCTTAGGTGGTAAAATAGCTGGATCAAGAGGATTGTGTTTAAAAAAATTTTTTTTTGAGGGCGCCTGGGTGGCTCAGTGGGATAAAGCCTCTACCTTCCGCTCAGGTCATGATCCCAGGGTCCTGGGATCGAGCCCCCTATCAGGCTCTCTGCTCAGCAGGGAGACTGCTTCCCCCCCCCCATCTCCCGCCCCCGCCTGCCTCTCTGCCTAGTTGTGATCTCTGTCAAATACATAAATAAAATCTTTTTAAAAAATTTTTTTTAAAAATTAAAAAAATTTTTTGAGAGATACTACACAATTTCCCTCTAAACTATGAAATTCAGTATTACTCTTTATTCATAATAGTGACTATGATAATAACAAGCAATAATCAATAGAAGGGATAATATTAATAACATGTAACAGCAAACATTTGGAAATAACCACCTTTTAAAAAATATAACCACTTTATTGAGATATAGGTCACATACTGTTAAGCTCACCTTTAAAGGGTACAGCTCAGTGAACTTTACCACAGAGAGGTACAAGTGTCATCATCCATACCACTTGAAGCATTATGTCTCGATGGTGTGTTTGAAGGAGTAAGAAATGTGTTGGAAGGGGCACCTGGGTGGCTCAGTGGGTTAAAGCCTCTGCCTTCAGCTCAGGTCATGATCCCAGGGTCCTGGGATCGAGCCCTGCATCAGGCTCTCTGCTTGGCAGGGAGCCTGCTTCCTCCTCTCTCTCTGCCTGCCTCTCTGCCTGCTTGTGATCTCTGTCAAATAAATAAATAAAATCTTAAAAAAAAAAAAAAAAAAGAAATGTGTTGGAAAGCTGGAGCCCATGAATGGCTAAGAAAGAAATCTAGGCATTTTGGCTGAGCAGATGAATCAGATGAAGCAATAGGCAAAACATTTCTGTGTGCGTGTTCATCATTCAGTCATGAACTAGTGGGTTCTCTCAGAGTGTTTGGAAAAGTTATACATACTTAAGTGATTTTTCTTCACCTGTGAGCAAGGACTCCTCAGCTTTTACTCTACTGGCAAAGAGAAGTGTGTAACTGAGGCAATCATCTGACTTTATCAGGCAAAAAAAAAAAAAAAGTCAAAAGGAAAAGGTTATGGTGGAAAGAACCCAGGACTCCCAAGTCAGGAGGCCTCCCTCAAGTTAATTCATTACCTTCCTCTGGGCTTGTACCCTCATCAGTGGGGATTTCACACAGAAGAGTCAACGAGAGAATGAAGACTGAGCCCTCAGGAGGAAACCAAACTTCCTTAGTTCTTTATCTTTCCCTGTACTGGGTCCCTTCTCATGGTCTCTCTTTTCATGAGGTTGCTTGTGAACGTCTTAGTGCCCTTTTAGTCTACAAGTTCTTTGAGAACAGAAATTCTGTGCTTCACTACATGTAGTTCCATGCCTTGCATATGGGCAGTCACTAAGTATGTATATTATTTATTTATTTTTGTTTGTTTTTAAGATTTTATTTATTTTGAAAGACAGAGATTACAAGTAGGCAGAGAGGCAGGCAGAGAGAGCGGGAAGGAGGCTCCCTGTTGAGCAGAGAGCACAATGCAGGGCTCGATCTTAGGACCCTGAGATCATGACCTGAGCTGAAGGCAGAGGCTTAACCCCCTGAGCCACCCAGGTGTCCCTCAGCATGTATTTTAAATGATTATATATGTGAAAGAACCGTGCAAATACAATAGCATTTTATTTTATGGGTTTTTTTTTTCATTTTTAAGTAATCTCTATACAACATAGGGCTCCAATTCACAATCCCAAGATCAAGAGCTGCACCCTCCACTGACTGAGCCAGCCAAGTGCCCCACATTTTCATTTTTGGTTGGAAAGTGTGTATTTATAAGTTGCCTTCAATCTATGAGAAGGTTATATTTTAAGAAATCAGTTGCAAATGGTTTTATGGCATTCCATTCATTGATTCATTAAACTCAACAAACATTTATTGAGCAACCCCTGTATATCTGGGGCTGTTCTGGGTGCTGTGGATAAGGCAGTGAACAAGGCAGAGTCCCTGTGCTCATGAGCCATCCATCTACTCTAATGAATAAATATATAGCAGATAGATAAGTGCTATGAAGAAACTAAGCAGAATGAGGGGTTTATAGAGTGTGAGCCATGGTCCTGAAAGGCCTGTCTGATCAGGTGATGGGTGTCTGAACAAGGCCTGGGAGGGATGCAAGAGGCAGCCATGGAAGTATCTGGCCGAGAGAGTTCTAAGCGTAGGGCGTGTAAGCACAAACCTTTGAGGCAGGTGTGCTGTTGTTCTCCTAGAAGAACAGCAACGATGCAGAGTGGTAGGGAATTGGGGGTGATGGTGATAGTGACAATGGGAGAATGTAGTTTATTTATTTATCTGTCTATTTACTTAACAGAGAGAGAGTGAGCACAGCAGGGGGAGAGACAGGGAGAGGGAGAGGGAGAAACAGGCTTCCGGTTGAGCAAGGAACCTGATGTGGGGCTCAGTTGACCCTGGGATCATGACCTGAGCCAAAGGCAGATGCTTAACTGATTAAGCCACCCAGGTGCCCTGAATGTAGTCCTTACAGAGCCTTACAGGTACACCAGCTAAAAGAATTTTTATTCATTTATTTATGTATTTATGTATTTATTTATTTATTGGGGGGATATGTGGTGGGGGAGAGGGAGAGAGAATCTTAAGCAGGTTCCACGCCCAGCTCAGAGCCCAGCGTGGGGCTCGATCTCACGACCCTGAGATAATTACCTGAGCTGAAATTAAGAGATACTTCATCAGTGGAGCCACACAACTGCCCCAGGCAGCCGTGATTTAATTTTAAATTTTCAAAGCTCACTCTGGGCTCAATGTGGAGGACAGATTCTAGGGGGTGAGGGTGGAGCCAGTGAGGCCAGTCATGACCAACATCACACCTAATAGTCAACGGGCTGCCTAGAGTCCTGAGTCCAGGCCACTAGCTGCCATGTTGATCTGGGCTGTGGTGGCAGGGTTTCCTTTTTCATTTTCTGGGTGAAGAAATTATTGTAATTGGTCAGGTTTCCTTCTGACATCATCGACAACTCAGGTCCACTGCCTGTTTTTGTTTCTGTTTTTTTAAATTTTTTTTTAAAAGATTTTATTTATTCATTTGACAGCACAAGTAGGCAGAGAGGCAGGCAGAGAGAGAGGAAGGGAAGCATGCTCCCTGCTGAACAGAGAGCCCGATGTGGCGCTCGATCCCAGGACCCTGGGATCATGACCTGAGCCGAAGGCAGAGGCTTTAACCCACTGAGCCACCCAGGCGCCCCCACTGCCTGGTTTTTTGTATGGCCTCTGAGCTAAGAATGGTTTTTACACATTCATGTTTTTGTTTTTATTTATTTTTTATTTTTAAATTTTATTTATTTGACAGACACAGCGAGAGAGGGAACACAAGCAGGGGAAGTGGGAGAAGAAGAGGCAGACTTCCAGCTGAGCAGGGAGCCCAATGTGGGGCTCAATTCCAGGACCCTGGGATCATGACCCGAGCCGAAGGCAGATGCTTAATGACTAAGCCACCAAGGCACCCCTTTTATTATTTTTTTTTTTTTAAAGATTTTTATTTATTTATTTATTTGACACAGAGAGATCATAAGTAGGCAGAGAGGCAGGCAGAGAGAGAGGAAGGGAAGCAGGCTCCCTGCAGAGGCTTAACCCACTGAGCCACCCAGGTGCTCCTCCTTTTATTACTATTTTTAAAGATTTCATTTGTACATGATCTCTTCACCCAGCATGGGGCTTGAACCCACAACCGAGATAGATCAAGAGTTGTGTGCTTCACCACCTGAGCCAGCCAAGTGCTGTGCTTGTTAACTTTTAAAATGGTGGAAAAATACTCAAAAGCAGCATACTGGCTTATGACTTGTGAAAATTATCTGACATTCGAATTTCGGTGTCCATAAATAGAGTTTTACTGGAGCACAGCCATGCTCATTTGTTTACATGTTATCTGTGGCAGCTCTACGGAGGCTTCCGTGGGGTTGAACAGTTGCAGCAAAGACGATATGGCCTGCAAAGCCTGCAACATTTACCCTCTGGCTCTTTTACAGGAAAAGCTTATCAACTCTTGGTATAGAGTAGTCTCCTTGTGGGTTTGGGCCTGTCCAGCTGTGTGCCCTCAAGCAAGTTCCTTCTAAGCCTTGGTGGGTCCCCCTTTGTAAAGTAAGGATAGCAGACAGAGGATGGAGGGTGGGTTGCTGATTGCTGTCTTCTTTTTTTTTTTCCTTTAATATTATTTATTTATTTATTCAACAGAGAGAGAGAGAGAGAGAGAGATCACAAGTAGGTAGAGAGGCAGGCAGAGAGAGAGGGGGAAGCAGGCTCCCCGCTGAGCAGAGAGCCTGATTCGGGGCTCCATCCCAGGACCCTGAGACCGTGACTTGAGCCGAAGGCAGAGGCTTAACCTGCTGAGCAACCCAGGCGCCCCTGATTGCTGTCTTCTAAACCAGCCTGACGTGAGAAGCTGCCCTCTCATCTCAGGGAGGCCCATCCTGGCTCCCGGATTGTTCTATTTTCCTAAGATACTTCCCCTAACCAGAGCTCATTATTCCATCGTAAGAGTTCTGGTACAGCAGGGACTTTTATGAGTATTCACGGTTGGTATGAGGAATCAAGTATTTACAAGTTAGGGACTGTGTGTTAATTTCGGTTTACAGATTTAGATTTACTGGTTTCCTCTGCACTGATGCATGTGAGAGGTGGCTGGTGATGGGATGGGTGGCCAAAACTGGGATTCGAGAGGTGCAGGTCCTGTTAAATCAGGGGCTGCATTTGTGTAACATATTAAAAGGTTATGATCGTGTAGGAAACAGAATGGGAAGGACATTTCAAAACAGGAAGTGAGTCATCATCATTAATAGAGGGTATAACTCAGTTGGACTTGAGGCATAATCAAGACAGCCCTTGCCGTGCAACAGCTTCCTGTATAGTGAGAAGAAGCACTAGAGTCATTGATGGTGAGAGAAGGTGAGACGTCATTGAAGTCTAGGGAAGACCCTGCAATGTCAGGAGCAAGAACAGAGACAGTGGAAGGGCACCAAACAGTGTTAGTAG
>RCUC01168353.1:0-72920 GCA_003697995.1 Taxidea taxus jeffersonii | reverse complement strand
GACATTAAGAGTCTCTTTTGGTTTGTCTCCCTCCCGATCCCATCTTGATTCATTTTTTCTTTTCCTACCACCTTAACCCCCACCCTCATTGCATCTCCACTTCCTCATATCAGGGAGATCATGTGATAGTTGTCTTTCTCCAGTTGGCTTATTTCACTAAGCATAATACACTCTAGTTCCATCCATGTCGTTGCAAATGGTAAGATTTCATTCCTTTTGATGGCTGCATAGTATTCCATTGTATATATATATCACCTCTTCTTTATCCATTCATCTGTTGATGGACATCTAGGTTCTTTCCATAACTTGGCTATTGTGGACATTGCTGCTATAAACATTCGGGTACATGTGCCCCTTCAGATCACTATGTTTGTATCTTTAGGGTAAATACCCAGTAGTGCAATTGCTGGGTCATAAGGTAGCTCTATTTTCAATTTTTTGAGGAACCTCCATGCTGTTTTCCAGAGTGGTTGCACCAGCTTGCATTCCCACCAACAGTGTAGGAGGGTTCCCCTTTCTCCACATCCTCGCCAGCATCTGTCATTTCCTGACTTGTTCATTTTAGCCATTCTGACTGGTGTGAGGTGGTATCTCATTGTGGTTTTGATTTGTATTTCCCTGATGCCCAGTGATGTGGAGCACTTTTTCATGTGTCTGTTGGCCATCTGGATGTCTTCTTTGCAGAAATGTCTGTTCATGTCCTCTGCCCATTTCTTGATTGGATTATTTGTTCTTTGGGTGTTGAGTTTGCTAAGCTCTTTATAGATTTTGGATACTAGCCCTTTATCTGATATGTCGTTTGCAAATATCTTCTCCCATTCTGTCAGTTGTCTTTTGGTTTTGTTGACTGTTTCCTTTGCTGTGCAAAAGCTTTTGATCTTGATGAAGTCCCAATAGTTCACTTTTTCCCTTGCTTCCCTTGCCTTTGGTGTTGTTCCTAGGAAGAAGTTGCTGCAGCTGAGGTCGAAGAGGTTGCTGCCTGTGTTCTCCTCAAGGATTTTGATGGATTCCTTTCTCACGTTGAGGTCCTTCATCCATTTTGAGTCTATTTTCGTGTGTGGTGTAAGGAAATGGTCCAATTTCATTTTCCTGCATGTGGCTGTCCAATTTTCCCAACACCATTTGTTGAAGAGGCTGTCTTTTTTCCATTGGATATTCTTTCCTGCTTTGTCAAAGATTAGTTGACCATAGAGTTGAGGGTCTATTTCTGGGCTCTCTATTCTGTTCCATTGATCTATGTATCTGTTTTTGTGCCAGTACCATACTGTCTTGATGATGACAGCTTTGTAGTAGAGCTTGAAGTCTGGAATTGTGATGCCACCAACTTTGGCTTTCTTTTTCAATATTCCTTTGGCTGTTTGAGGTCTTTTCTGGCTCCATATAAATTTTAGGATTATTTGTTCATTTCTTTGAAAAAATTGGATGGTATTTTGATAGGCATTGCATTAAATGTGTAGATAGCTTTAGGGAGCATAGACATTTTCACAATATTTATTCTTCCAATCCATGAGCATGGAACAGTTTTCCATTTCTTTGTGTCTTCCTCAATTTCTTTCATGAATACTTTACAGTTCTCTGAGTATAGATTCTTTGCCTCTATGGTTAGGTTTATTCCTAGGTATCTTATGGTTTGGGGTGTAATTGTAAATGGGGTTGACTCCTTAATTTTTCTTTCTTCTGTCTTGTTGTTGGTGTAAATAAATGCAACTGATTTCTGTGCATTGATTTTCTATCCTGACGCTTTACTGAATTCCTGTACAAGCTCTAGCAGTTTTGGAGTGGAGCCTTTTGGGTTTTCACATATAGTATCATATCCTCTGCAAAGAGCGATAGTTTGACTTCTTCTTTGCCGATTTGGATGCCTTTAATTTCTTTTTGTTGTCTGATTGCTGAGGCTAGGACTTCTAGTACTATGTTGAATAGCAGTGGTGATAGCGGACATCCCTGCCGTGTTCCTGACCTTAACGGAAAAGCTCTCAGTTTTTCTCCATTGAGAATGATACTTGCCGTGGGTTTTTCATAGATGGCTTTGATAATATTGAGGTATGTGCCTTCTATCCCTACACTTTGAAGAGTTTTGATTAGGAAGGGATGTTGTACTTTGTCAAATGCTTTTTCAGCATCTATTGAGAGTGTCATATGGTTCTTGTTCTTTCTTTTGTTAATGTATTGTATCACATTGATTGATTTGCGGATGTTGAACCAACCCTGCTGCCCTGGAATAAATCCCACTTGGTCGTGGTGAATAATCCTTTTAATGTACTGTTGGATCCTATTGGCTAGTATTTTGGTGAGAATTTTAGCATCTGTGTTCATCAAGGATATTGGTCTGTAATTCTCTTTTTTGATGGGATCCTTGTCTGGTTTGGGGATTAAGGTGATGCTGGCCTCATAAAATGAGTTTGGAAGTTTTCCTTCCATTTCTATTTTTTGGAACAGTTTCAGGAGAATAGGAATTAATTCTTCTTTAAATGTTTGGTAGAATTCCCCTGGGAAGCCATCTGGCCCTGGGCTTTTGTTTGTTTGGAGATTTTTGATGAGTGTTTCAATCTCCTTACTGGTTATGGGCCTATTCAGGTTTTCTATTTCTTCCTGGTTCAGTTTTGGCAGTATATATGTCTCTAGGAAAGCATCCATTTCTTCCAGATTGTCGAATTTGTTGGCATAGAGTTGCTCATAATATGTTCTTATGATTGTTTGTATTTCTTTGGTGTTGGTTGTGATCTCTCCTCTTTCATCCATGATTTTATTTATTTGGGTCCTTTCTCTTTTCTTTTGGATAAGTCTGGCCAGGGGTTTATCAATCTTATTAATTCTTTCAAAGAACCAGCTCCTAGTTTCATTGATTTGTTCTATTGTTTTTTTTGGTTTCTATTTCATTGATTTCTACTTTGATCTTTATTATTTCTCTTCTCCTGCTGGGTTTAGGCTTTCTTTGTTGTTCTTTCTCAAGCTCCTTTAAGTGTAGGGTTAGGTTGTGTATTTGAGACCTTTCCTGTTTCTTGAGATAGGCTTGTATCGCTATATATTTTCCTCTCAGGACTCCTTTGCTGTGTCCCACAGATTTTGGACTGTTCTGTTTTCATTATCATTTGTTTCCATGGTTTTTTTCAATTCTTCTTCAATTTCCTGGTTGACCCATTCATTCTTTAGCAGGATGCTGTTGAGTCTCCATGTATTTGTGCTCTTTCCAAATTTCCTCTTGGGATTGAGTTCTAGCCTCAGAGAGTTGTGGTCTGAAAATATGCAGGGAATGATTCCAATCTTTTGATACCTGTTGAGACCTGATTTATGACCCAGGATGTGATCTATTCTGGAGAATGTTCCATGGGCACTAGAGAAGAATGTGTATTCTGTTGCTTTGGGATGGAATGTTCTGAATATATCTGTGATGTCCATCTGCTCCAGTGTGTCAGTTAAGACCTTTATTTCCTTGTTGATCTTTTGCTTGGATGATCTGTCCATTTCAGTGAGGGGTGTGTTAAAGTCTCCAACTATTATTGTATTCTTGTCAATGTGTTTCTTTGATTTTGTTATTAATTGGTTTATATATTGGCTGCTCCCATGTTAGGGGCATAGATATTTAAAATTGTTAGATCTTCTTGTTGGACAGACCCTTTGAGTATGATATAGTGTCCTTCCTCATCTCTTATTATAGTCTTTGGCTTAAAATCTAATTGATCTGATATAAGGATTGCCACCCCAGCTTTCTTCTGATGTCCATTAGCATGGTAAATTGTTTTCCACCCCCTCACTTTCAATCTGGAGGTGTCTTCGGGTCTAAAATGAGTTTCTTGTAGGAAGCATATGGATGGGTTTTGTTTTTTTATCCATTCTGAAACCCTGTGTCTTTTGATTGGGGCATTTAGCCCATTTACATTCAGGGTAACTATTGAGAGATATGAATTTAGTGCCATTGTATTGCCTGTAAGGTGATTGATACTGTATATTGTCTCTGTTCCTTTCTGGTAATACTTTTAGGGTCTCTCTTTGCTTAGAGGACCCCTTTCAATATTTCCTGTAGAGCTGGTTTGGTGTTTACAAACTCTTTCAGTTTTTGTTTGTCCTGGAAGCTTTTAATCTCTCCTTCTATTTTCAATGATAACCTAGCTGGATAAAGTATTCTTGGCTGCATGTTTTTCTCGTTTAGTGCTCTGAATATATCATGCCAGTTCTTTCTGGCCTGCCAGGTCTCTGTGGATAAGTCTGCTGCCAATCTAATATTTTTACCATTGTATGTTACAGACTTCTTGTCCCATGCTGCTCTCAGGATTTTCTCTTTGTCACTAAAACTTGTAAATTTTACTATTAGATGACGGGGTGTGGACCTATTCCTATTGATTTTGAGGGGGATTCTCTGCAACTCCTGGATTTTGATGCTTGTTCCCTTTGCTATATTAGGGAAATTCTCTACAATAATTCTCTCCAGTATACCTTCTGCTCCTCTCTCTCTTTCTTCTTCTTCTGGAATCCCAATTATTCTAATGTTGTTTCATCTTATGGTATCACTTATCTCTCGAATTCTCCCCTCGTGGTCCAGTAGTTGTTTGTCTCTCTTTTGCTCAGCTTCTTTATTCTCTGTCATTTGGTCTTCTATATCACTAATTCTTTCTTCTGCCTCATTTATCCTAGCAGTAAGAGCCTCCATTTTTGGTTGCACCTTATTAATAGCTTTTTTAATTTCAACTTGATTAGATTTTAGTTCTTTTATTTCTCCAGAAAGGGCTTTTATTTCTCCAGACAGGGTTTCTCTAATATCTTCCATGACTTTTTCAAGCCTGGCTAGAACCTTGAGAATCGTTGTCCTGAATTCCAGATCTGACATATTACCAATGTCTGTATTGATTAGGTCCCTAGCCTTCAGTACTGCATCCTGTTCTTTTTTTTGTGGTGAGTTTTTCCACCTTGTCATTTTGTCCAGATAAGAATCCGCTGTTCTCCTTGTTAAGTGAACTTGGTCTTGGCTGGATTTCTTGTTGATCTTCTGGGGAGGGGCCTGTTGTAGTGATTGTCAAGTGTCTCTGCCCCAGGCGGAATTGCACCGCCCTTACCAGGGGCCGGGCTGAGTAATCCTCTCAGGCTCGCTTTAGGAAGCTTTTGTTCCCTGAAGCTTTCCGTAGAGTTCTGGAGGAGGGGAATGAAAATGGCGGCCTCCCAATCTCCGGCTCGGAGGAGCCTTCAGAGAAAAGCACTTAATCACTCCCGTCTCCCCAGCCTCCAGCCACGCTTGGAGAAAATCGCGCGCAATCAGTCCCATCTCACTGGCCTCTGGGAGTGCTCCAAGGTCACCCAGCCTGTGACCAAGCATCTCTGTCTCTGGCAGAGTCCCACCTAGAGTCTCCAAACCCCGCAGATCCCTGAGCTCTCCCAGGCCGATGTCTCCCCGGATCTTGTGGGGACCCCTCGCACAGAGCACCAGCCCGTGTCACAGACCCCGGCTCTAGGAAACCCCGAGTTGAGAGCTCACTCCTCGGCTCTATCTCCATAGTCGGCTTCCCCGCTCTAATACCTGTGAGTTCTGTGACACTCAGACACCCCCGATCCTTCTGTGACCCCGAGGGACCTGAGTCCACGCTGTCCCTGTGAGGTCTTCACCCCAGTTTAGCTTCTGGAGCAATGTCCCTCCGTGGAGCAGACTTTTAAAAGTCCTGATTTTGTGCTCCACCGCTTGCCGGGAGCCGGCCCCTCCCCCTGGGGTCTATCTTCCCGTCGCGTTGGATTCACTTCTCCGCTGGTCCTACCTTTTAGAAAGTTGTAGATTTTCTGTTTCTAGAATTGTTGTTCTTCTTCTCTTCAATCTCCTGTTGGATTCGTAGGTGTCCAGAATGGTTTGATAGGCTATCTAGCTGATCTCCTGCTGCCTGATGTCTTCTCAGCCTGCTACTTCTCCGCCATCTTCACCAAGGTTCTCATTAGTAATAATTTTTTATCTTAAATGCCTTTCTGAAATGAATTGAGATATATTGAGTCCTTTTATTTTTTGCATAGTCTACCAAACACTTCCTGTCTTATAAAAACAAATTTCTTGATATTAAAGCGTCCTTCTTTTTCAGTGTCCACTCTAGTTGTTTCAGGTTTTGGTAATGTTTTAATGCTTTGCTGTATCCTACTTGGTGCTGTTTTATATAAGGTTTTCATATAGAGAGCATGAGATTAATTATAATCAATAATTTACAGTCCCTCATGGTTTATTTTTATTGCTCACTAGGCCATTCTGTACGTCACTAGAGCGGTGGTTCTCAACTGAGTGACATTGTGCCTCTCAAGTGACATTTGACAATATCTGGAGAAATTGTTTGCTCTCTTAACTGGGGGAAAGAGACACTACTGAAAGCTAGAGTGTAGAGACCAGATATGCTGCTAAATATCTCACAATGCACAGGACAGACCCCCCACAACGAAGAATTATCTGGACCAAGTGTCAATAGTACTACAGTTGAGTTATCTTGCTCAGGATTAATTCCCTCTTCTTTCTTCCGTAGGTCTGTGTGTGGTATAAATGCCCCTAGCTCAGATGAACACCCAGGCTCAGCCCCCAGGGAGTCTGCTTGTGTAATAGAGTTCTTGACAGAAACTGTAATTGCAATAAATAGCCTTAATTGGGACCGATGAAATAAAGCCCATCAAGTGAATTGAGAGTGTTTCAAATTACTGTGACTTCAGGTCTCTAGATTTGCATTTGGGCTGTCTGAATGCAGTTTGCATGTTCATACCCAGATTATACATTTCTTTGTAGTACTTGGTGCCTTGTTGAAATAAGGTAGGATTGATATAACTAAAGGCTGCAGCCTCTGGCTACTTCCTCCTTTCTTCCCAACTTTTCCTACTTAAAGATCTCAGTTTTACTTGGGTAATGCAACACTGAAAATCCTAATTCTGTTCTAAGATATCAATTCCATCATATTCATTTGTTGTGGTTGATTATCTTATGACTAGGCTCTGTTGTAAATTCTTCAAGAATACTAATTAGTTATTAAAAACTCCTATGAGGAGATACTACCATAATCTTTAACTGTTAGGAACCCAAGACAAAGAAAGGTTGGGTGACTTGTCCAAGGTTATAAGGTCATAAAACTGATATGCCACCAAGGCAGTTTGACTCAAGATCCCATACTTCTCTTCACTGATCTTTTGCCTTTCCTAGCAAAAACATAATTAAATTAATAAGATTAAAAAACCCATTAATGTGAATTTTTAGGAGAAGAAATTGTTTGGATTATGATTTCTTTGCCTTGTTCATTGTTGTGTTTTTTATCATATTCTAACACTCACTTGTACAAAGAGATAGCAAGCACTTAGTGTTTGAGAAAAATAAACAAAGTAATCAATGATAAGAAGCTTAAAATTTAGAAAATGTACTTACTTAATTTTTTTAATGTGAAAAATAAATACTGTCTTTTTAAAGCTGCAAACAGCTCAGTTGCAGAGCCAACATCATAAGTAATAATAATGACAATGATAACTATTTTATTATTTTAGAGATTCTACTATGTGTTGGCTGTTATGTCTGCCAGCCATATATATTCACTTACATTGCACATTCAGAGCTAAATATATAAATAGAAACCATTATTTTCTCAATTTTAGAGATGAGGAATCTAAGATCATTTTTGTTTGTTTTTTCAAAGATTTTATTTATTTGAGAGTGAGTGGGAGAGAAGGGGAGAAAGAAAGAGAACACAGGAGGCTGGGGGAGGTGGTGGGAGGTGGTGGGAGGAACAGAGGGGGAGAGAGAGAGGGAAAAGGAGAGGGTCAAGCAGACTCTGTGCTGAGCAGCTAAGCCCAGCTCAGGTTCCATTGCAGGACTTAAGCCAAAGCCAAGAGTCAGATGTTTAACCAACTGAGCCACCCAGGCGCCCTGAGGAATCCAAGATTGACCTGCCTAAGCTTGTCCAGCTTGTAAATGGTGAAGCAGGATTTTGTCAATGTGTTCCCCCTTCCCCTACAAAGCCTCTCATACTTTTGACAACAGCAGCCTTCATCAAATTTTGCATTCTAAACATGGTTTGTGATAACTAAATTAATTTTGCTAAGATAAGAAATTCCCCACCCCTGCACCCGGAACCCTTGACTAGCCAGAAGAGATAATTAGAAAGATGGCAATGCTAAGTGATGGTATTCTCCAATAGAATTTAAAGGGATTTAAAGGGAGTAGGTAATGGTTTTGTCAGAGGAAGACCATATTCTGAAGGCATCCTCTCCAGAAGTAACTGCAAGGGCTTTATTTCTATATACATTCCTGGGGTTGAATAGAGCCTATATAAAATCCTAATTTTATATAATTGTTGTTAATATGTGTTAAGCATCCTAGCATGGGGGAATAATTCATTGCTGAGTATCAACACATCTGTCAAAAAAGGAAAACAAGGTCTAACATCTTTTTCCAGTGGTGTTTACTATTAGTTTATAAGCCTTGATTTGATTTCAGATGTCCTGATTTCTGTTAATGACCATTGGTGAAAACATACACTAAAAAATAGATAAGCATTCACAAATTTGAATGCTGAACTTTTGGGACTTTGGGACTTGTTTTGAAATCAGGTGAGATTTACAAGAAAAAGAAATAATGGCCTCTTCTATCGAAATTTATTCAATTTTGCTGGCTTATTTCTGGTCCCCATCTTTTGGATGGTCAGAAAATCCTAGAGGAGATTCAGATTCCTGCCCAAAGTAGATCTTAGAAGTTGGGGGATTGCTGTATAGGGCTAGAAGGCCAAGTTCAAAGGGTAAATTCTAAAATGGAAAAATGAAAGAGATGTGAGGAAGAAAGGTGGACTTGAAATATGAAGAACCAGGATATTTGCCAGCAATGAAGGTGGGATAAGCAAATATTCTTCCTTTGGAAGTTGGGGGGCAGGTAAACAAACTGGCTGCAGTGCTATACAGCACTGAGCAGGCACTTTAAAACTTTTGTATATATATTTATTCATTGAAAATCAACTAATTAACATATAGCATATTATTAGTTTCAGAGGTAGAATTTTGGAATTCATTAGTTGCATGTAACACCCAGTCCTCACTCTTATCATGTGCCCTCCTTAATGCCCACACCCAGCTACCCCATCTCCCCCACCCACCTCCCCTCCAGCAGCCCTCAGTTTGTTTCCTAGAGTTAAGAGTCTCTTATGGTTTGTCTCCCTCTCTGATTTCATCTTGTTATTTTTCCTTCCCTTCTCCTATGTTCATTTGTTTTGCTTCTTAAATTCCACATAGGAGTGAAATCATATGTCTTCCTCTGACTGACTTATTTTGCTTAGCATAATATCCCCTAGTTCCATCCACATTATTGCAAATGGCAAGATTTCATTCTTTTTGATGGCTGAGTAATATGATATATCTATATCTATATCATCTATATCTATATCTATATATCACATTTTCTTTATCCATTCATCTATTGACGGACATCTGGGCTCTTTCCTTAGTTTGGCTATTGTGGACATTGCTGCTATAAACATTGGGGTGCACATGCTCCTTCAAATCACTATATTTGTATTCTTTGGATAAATACTTAGTTGTGCAATTGCTGGGTCATAGGATAGCTCTGGAAAACAGTACAGAGGTTCCTCAAAAAGTTAAAAATAGAGACAGGCACTTTTTAAAGAGGTCCAATTTAAGAATAAGATTTTCAAATTCCACCTCCAGTAAAATACAACCACCCCTAAATCCAGCCTCATCTACCACCACCCCTCATAAAGAATAATAATCTTTATAAGGAAGCATTAGCCTCGGAAGGGACTTAATCTTGCAAATGAAAGCAACAAAATTGTTAAGTGTAGACAGACACTAAGTTGCTTGCAACAATATTTGCCCACGTTACACACATCCAGTATAAGATACTATTTTCTTGTTGTTTATTAGGTACTTCACACTCTTGCAAGATTAGTTTTGGATTTTTTTCTTAACTTTTGTGCCTTAAATTTGGAAATGTAACTTTGCATTAAAAGAGGTTTTTCATTTAATTAAAGAATGCATTCTAGAGCTTGACTGCTAATTAAAATCCAACATTTGCTTAACGTGGATGGGTTAATAATTATAGGGAAATCTTATTTTTTTGTACTTCATGATTTAGCTGCTGTTTAATTTTGTACTCAATATTGTAATTAATATATGTTGCTATATTTGATTTTCTGTTTCATTTTTTAAAGTAAGAGAGTAAAACGAGTTCCATTGTTTTTTAAGAAAATTTACCAACATAACTCTAATACTCTGCTTGATCAATCATGACAACATCTGAGTTCTCCACCAAACTGATGTTTGTGTCTGAAATATTATCTGGTCTTTTTCTAAGCTGTCTCACACTGTTGTTATATATCAGTGTTAAATTTATTTTATAGGATTAAATCTATCAAGTGTCTTTTTGATTTTTAGGCTAAATCATGCAGGTGTAGAAATAACAAACAAACAAACAAACAAACAAACAAACAAAATATATATATATATATTCAGGACTATATATATAGTCCTGAATAAGCTTACTGCCTACTAAGAGAGACAGAGAAGTGAAAAAGGCTTTAGAAATGCATGTAGTGAGTACAATAAAAGCATGGGTTATATATTTAAGGAATAGAGGAGTAGTGGCTTTAGGATTTATCTGAAAAGTTATATCACAACCAAGTTTTCTCAGTTTGCATCCTACCTTTTCATGCGACTTATTAGCCTTTTACTTTAGATTTATAAAACAATCTCTACACCCATTTCTTACAATGTTTCTCCTGCTTACAAGTCCATTATATTATAGAAGTAAAAGTGGTTAACAACATATATATTTGTAATTTTAATGGAATGAAATACCAAGACATGTGGCTTTTAAGTAACCCAGCATAAAGTCAGCTGCTCTGTGCCTTTGATTTGAGGTTCAGATGTCAAGCCAATGTTTAGCTAAAGATCAAGTAGTCATAGTAACAGATGCTGCCTAGAGAGCCTCTGTGTTACATGATGTTTCATAATGTAAAGAGGTCTTTCTATAGTGGACAGTGGTTATTGTGTGCAGTAAAAATCTGAGATTAAGTAAGAATAACTTTTTCAGATATTTTTTGAAGAAAGCAAATCTTTTGAAGCATTAGTTGGACTAGGGTGATATCTAGCATTTATTCCTCACTTAGCAAGTTAACACTGTTGCACATATAAAATATGCCAGCTGGAATAATGCCTGCCTTCTTTCTCATCTGGTCAAGTAATTTTCTCTCTGATAGTCAGCTGGGCATATGCAAAAAGCTATTTTTCCAAATTTCAACCTTATGGCAGCATCCGGAGCATGTAAATCGCCTCTGAACATTATTATGTAATACAGTGTATAACATGTTAATAATGCAAAAACAGTAGAACATTTTCTCCAAACACACAAACATAAAAATAAACAAAATAAAATATTTCTTGGGGAAACATCCAAACCTTCAGTATTTTCCATCAAAATAAAACTTTGAAAATCTCAGCACAAGGTCTTTGTAGATAGGTTGTGAAGAATATATATAAGGGGAAAAATAAGTCCTCAATATCATATTAACTATGATACTTGTTATGAATAAATATATTCCTGATAGTGCTTTTTATAATAAAAAATAATGGAAAGCATCCTCAAAGACTAAAGAGAGAATACTGGTGAGCTAAAATGATCAATCCTTCAATGGAATATTGTATAACTATTTAAACTCATATTTTGTAAGAGTGTACAACCACTTATTAATTTTTCTCTCAATGGTAAGTGAATGAAGCAATAGTATAAATATAGTATAGTTGCAACTATGTAAAAAATTAAAAATAAAGGAAAACCAATATTATGCATAAAACATAGTATGGAAAAAAGTCACCAAAATATTAACTCATTGATTTATAATTCATTCATCATTTTACTCACTTATCCATTTACTTACATGATATTTATAAGGGGCCTTTATGCTATAACAAGTAGATATTGAGAGTAAATCAAAAGAATGAGACAAACCTTCTAAGTGTGGAACATACTTTTAGCTGATTCTGCCTATAAATGTTTACCACTTTGAATTTGCTATCCTTTCTATAAAACATGTAGATTTGTTTAATAATGGAAAAACTACTAATGCAAAAACAAAAACAGAGATATTAGCACTGCATTATGGATTTTTCTAAACCTGGATTTTGAGCCTGGCTAACTGATACTCTATAGATACAGCTGAGTTTCATTAGCCTTGGAAGGGACAATAAATTTTGTTGTCAGGTGAAATCCCAGAGGAAATTCCTTGGCAACATCTAATGACCTAAGCTGAAATGGGTCCAAGATGATTTGCAAATCTATAGCTTAGCTCTTATGAAAAATATATTAGAAACTTTAAAAACTCTAAGTGGTAACTGTTTAGCCACACAGACTGCACTGACTTAGATTTTGTCTCAATGATACCAAACCTCAAACAAAAACAAAAACAAAAAAACAACCTTAACATCAAAACACTATTTTACCAATTTACCAATTTGCTCGGCTGAACCCACCTAGTTTTCTACCACTTGGTGAATGACATTCACCTTTTCTTTTTTCATACCATAATCTCCTGTCTTCGTCTTATTCTATCTCAATTCTAGTCATTTATAAAGAGTGCACAGACATCTAGATGCTGACTACTGTGGTACCTGCTCATCTACCTTTTCCATGAATATTTCCAGTCTAGGACAAGTGAATCCCCTCTTAGAGAGAATAGCCATTGCCTTTACCCCATTTACCAAAGAGGTTTGAAAATTGTGTTTCTCACCTCGCAGACCAAAGTGGCAAATATAGAGCACCATCACTCTCCCTAAATACCTCCCTACTATTCTCTTTACTTGATGCCTGGGAATCTGGCATTCCTTCCCTCCTACCTCATGTTCTGTGAGTTCAAACCCCAGGTCTTTAAGATGCTGTTATTCTCAGGCTGCAGTCTTAAATTACAGGCCCTAATACTCTTTCCTCAAAAAGATATGGGCCAGAGGTGTGTTTCTGTCTTTACCTAAAACTTCTCTATGTGTTGCTCCTCTCTTTTTCTGAACCTCTTGCCTATTTGAATTTCCCTCTTGACAAGTTCTTCTGAAGTTTACATTATATGTGTTAAGCCAGCTGCCAACCTCCCAGCTCAGATCAAATAAAGAACGAACCCATAGCTTTCTATTCCTGTAAGGAATTCACTTTTGCTCCACATTCTGCAGTATGGCAGAGGGGATAGGATTTTTTTTTTTTTCCCACTGAGTGAGCCTCAAGTCAGGACAAATAATGACAATGCCTTATGCTTGAGACTCTACCAGGAAGGTGTGAGATGCATCAAATACTAACAGTACTCTGGAGATGGAGCTTTAAAAAATATATATTTTATTTATTTATTTGAGAGAGAGAGAGAGCATGAATGGGTGGAGGGCCAGAAGGAGAGGAAGAAGCAGACTCCCCTCTGAGCAGGGAGCCCAATATCGGGCTGGATCCCAGGACCCTGAGATTATGACCTGAGCTGAAAGCAGATGCTTAACTGACAGCCACCCAGGGGTCCTGAGATGGAGCTTTCTGAGGCAATCCAAACCCCAAGTCTGCCCTTCTGTGGTTGTAAGACTCCTGGTTTTCAAGACTACCATGGAGCTGGGGAGAGGGTAATGGGAGTAAGTCAAGTTAAAATGTCCCAGGCATCCACTGTTCTTGCTGAGATTTAGCAAGTTTTCTTAGATAAATACTCTTTGTTCTGTTATAATCGTTTCGTTAGTTTCCAGAGAACTGAAAAAGTTCATTTGGACAATTTTGCCCGCATTTTTGTTGTTTCTATGGAGCAGATGTATAGAGGTTCTCAGTCCATCATTTCCAAAATGCACCCCCCCTGCCCCAGTTATAAAAGGTTCCTGGGTTCTGAAAACAAGGAACAAAACTGGGAATTAAGTCTGCTCTTGCTCCCATACAAGTAACCAACTGGCTTCATAGATTTTATACTCTTATTTCTACTGAATTGTTTTAAACTCACTCAGATCCTTGTCTTTCATAGACATTTGATTCCAAATAACTACAGGTGAATACTTCAAATGACTGTTTTGCCACCACTTGCTATGAACTATCAGCACTCCATTTCCTGCCAGCCCCCATGATTTTAGTGTCTTTAAAATTTAACCCATCAGAGAACCAATTATGGATTCCCATTCTTAAGGTTTTGTTCCTCTGGCTCCAGTTCTAGGATCAATATGAGTATCTATTGGAGAAACAGAGGCACTATAAGTGTTATGGAACAAAATTTTTTTATTATTTTTTTAAAGATTTTTATTTATTTATTTGACAGACAGAGATCACAAGTAGGCAGAGAGGTAGGCAGAGAGAGAGGAGGAAGCAGGCTCTTCGCTGAGCAGGGATCCCGATGTGGGGCTCGATCCCAGGACCTTGAGATTATGACCTGAGCTGAAGGCAGAGGCTTAACCCACTGAGCCACCCAGGTGCCCCTAGAACAAAATATTTTTTAAAGGAATTAGAATATATACGATTTTGGGAAGAAATATGAAAATGAAGTCAGAAATGAGACTTGAAAGATCACAAAAATGTCCCCTAAGTATTCCTCTTAAAGCATAGGTATGGTTGAACAGAGTTTGCTGGAAGTCTAAGACATCAGGTGTGTCCAACAAGCAGGTAGGCTCGCCAAGGGAAGGTTCATGGAGGTGTTGATGCAAGTCACTGCTTATCTCTGTGGAGGTAGCCTGGGGGTGCTGTTCATACACAGGGCCAGCAATGAGGAAAATAGCAAGACTTGGAGAGGAGAAGCAGCAGGGCAGACACCTTCCATATGAGTCCATTATACTTCGTGGGATGACCTTCAGAGTCTCATGGTAGCTGCTTTACTTCTGTCATTGAAATCTCAAACATGTTCCTTTTAGCCAACAGTAACTCAGAATCACATAGGGAAGGAGTTTTAGGAAACAAAGTTCCCAGATTAATCATGCTGACAATATAAAACATAAGCATGTGTTTCTAGTACAGAGGTGCAGGCTTTGAGCTGGGCTGGGATTGTAGACTTGCCATAGCTAGTTTCTGGTTAGACTTTGTTTTGCACGTCTTGTCTTCAGTAAGTGTTTTATTCAAGGGTGCATCTCAACATGCACTTCTTTAGAGTGGTTTTCCATGACCACCCAGTCAATAAGAACCTGAGCACCCAGCCCAGTACTGTCTACCCAAGGCATCTAATTTAATTATATTTTTTTCACAGAATCTTTTAGTAGGTACAATTATTTATTTGTTTGCTTTTTAAATTTCTTTATTTTGTTGTATGCTTCCCCAATGGGAATGTTAAGTTTCTCAAAGCAAATAACCTTATCAATTTCCTTATTGTTGTATCCCTAGCATTTTTAAAAATTCGATTTATTTATTTATTTATTTTTATTGTGTTATGTTAGTCACCATACAGTACATCATTAATTTTTGATGTAGTGTTCCATGATTCATTGTTTGCATATAACACCCAGGGCTCCATGCAATACATGCCCTTCTTAATTCCAATCAACTGGCCAGCCCATCCCCCCCACATCCCTCCCCTCCAAAACCCTCAATTTGTTTCTCAGAGTCCACAGTCTCTCATGGTTCATCTCCCCCTCTGATTTGTCCCCCTTCACTTTCTTCTCCTTCTCCTAAATGTCCTCCATGTTATTCCTTATGTTCCACAGGTAAGTAAAACCATATGATAATTGACTTTCTCTGCTTGATTTATTTCACTCAGCATAATCTCCTCCAGTCCCATCTATGTTGATGCAAAAGTTTGGTATTCATTCTTTCTGATGGCTGAGTAATATTCCATTGTATATATGGACGACATCCTCTTTATCCATTCATCTGTTGAAGGGCATCTCAGCTCTTTCCACAGTTTGGCTATTGTGGGCATTGCTGCTATTATCCCTAGCATTTTTAACAGTAAATGGGAACAATGTGGGATCATTAGTGGGAACATTGTGAATGTCTGTTAAATGAATTAAATAAGAATTTATCATGCCAAGAAAAATAAAACTTTTCTTTTAATATAGTTTTTGAGGGGTCCCTGGGTGGCTCAGTCATTAAGCTTCTGCCTTCGGCTCAGGGCATGATCCCAGGGTCCTGGGATGGAGCTCCACATTGGGCTCCCTGCTTGGCAGGAAGCCTGCTTCTCCCTCTCTCACTCCTCCTGCTTGTGTGTTCCCTCTCTTGCTGTGTCTCTCTCTGTCAAATAAATAAATAAAATCTTTAAAAATATATATAGTTTTTGAATAATTAAGTATGAATAACAACTACAACTGATCAGGTAGTTAATTTCATGACTGGATTCCCAATGAATATTTGCTGAAGTAATGAATGAATAATGAGTAAGTGTTTTCACTGCTTTCTGAACAAAAATAAAGTGAGACTCTGAATGCGTACTTGGTACAAAGTAGTTAAATATCCTCTTACTACAAAATGGCAGCAGCCTAAATTTGAAGGTTGACAATGGTCTGGGAACACTGGAAACAAATCATTCATTGCCAGGTAAGGTGGGGGCCATAGCAGTGCAATTAGTGAAGGTAGAGTAAGAGTTTAGGCTGTGACCTGAATTCAGAAAGAGAGACCATGAGACAAAAACTGAAACTTCTCTCCCTTCCCCCAATCTATCAGATTTTAGAGTCTAGATAATTGGAAGATAGGTCTAGCAATAATGCTTCTGGAGCTATCATACTAGGAGACATTTGGCTTATTACATAGTTATTGGGTTGTTTGCTTCCTTTGAGATTAACCCCTGGAAGTTAATCAAGGTTGATGTCCTATTCAACTTTGTTATAGACTGAGCAGGTACCGTACAGTAGCTTCCCAATAGATACCCTAATATATATTTGTTGAATATCAAATACCCACTCCTTTCTGGTAAAGTCAGGGAAGATCTAACCACCTGCAAGACAGGACCCTTTCACAGAGCCTTGTATTTTGGCTCCAAGTATCAGGAGGTCTTCTCTGCCTGAGCTACAGGTTGCAGTGCTGGGACTGAAGGCTGTTTCCCTCTGGTGTCATGTCACTTCCACTTATACACCACTCCAGAGTTAACCCATCTTGCTTGGACTTTAATTAAATAACCTTCAAGGATGAAGTACCGCAGGGGGCAAGGTCGCAGGGATAGCTACAATTATTTCCTGCAACTATTGATTTTACACTAATGATCTTAAATGATGCATAGCTCTGGATCCAGCAATCTCACTCAGAATGGCAGGTGGGGACTTGTGCTTTGGCTCCCACAAGAGACCAGAGCAATTTGGACAGATTTAAACTTGTTGATGCTATTTCTAAGTGTGAAGGAGGATGAAACTTTGAAATATGGAGGTTATGCAAAAAAATACAATACAGGGCATAGTACTAAGATGAGAGACTTTGGAGCCAGAAAGAATGGAATTCAAAAGGTAGTTTTTCCAGAACTGTGTGAGGGCTTGGAGCAAGTAGCTCAACACCTCTGAGTTTCGGTTTTCTGATCATTTAAATAAGATAACGATGTGTATTTTATATTTTTTAAAGTATAGAATGTGGCAATTTAAAATCATTACCCATTATGCTACAGTAATTGCTCTTTCCTTTTCTGCTTTTATTTAAGGCATTAGATACATAATTCTCTCCTAGGGATATTTATCTTTTGATACTTGGAGCACCAAAAGCCTTTAAGTATAAAATAAATATATATCTAACGATAGGATTAGAGATGATTTGTTAAGGCTCTCATCCCCGCTATGGTAAAATAGAAAGAATAGTTGAGTTAGACTTTAAAGAACTGGGTCTGGAACCAAGTTTTACACTGCTCTGTGACCTTAAGCAAATTTTCGGCCTCTCTGAGCCTTTTGTACTTCCTAAAAAAATATGGACACTGGTAGATCCCACACTGGTTGTTTTAATGATAAAAGAGATTGAAAATGTGAAAGCATTTGACTGAAACATAAGTACTATAAAATATCAACAGATGTTATCCCACAAATAAGCCTTAGTCGTCAGAATGCCTGAAGGACCAGAAATGGAGGAATTGGGGCGCCTGGGTGGCTCAGTGGGTTAAGCCGCTGCCTTCGGCTCGGGTCATGATATCAGGGTCCTGGGATCGAGCCCCGCATCGGGCTCTCTGCTCAGCAGGGAGCCTGCTTCCCCCTCTCTGCCTGCCTCTCTGCCTACTTGTGATCTGTCAAAAAAATAAATAAAATCTTAAAAAAAAAAAAAAAAGAAATGGAGGAATTTTCACAGCTTCACAAAGAGTATTGGTTTAAAACCCCCTGCTGATAATTTAGAAAATGATGTACACATGCCAAGAAGGCAGTGGTTTTTCTCCTTTTCTTTCACTTCTGAAGCCAAAAATAACCAACAATCAAGGAGTCAAAGAAATCAAACCTTAAGAATAAAAGATTACACTAAGAAACAAAGCTATAAAAACAATCGTGAGTCATAGACTCATAGACAGCTAGCTCACTTCCTCTCTCTCTTTCTCCGCCCCCCCCCCTCCCATCCCCTCCCGGGATCTGGAAGAGAAGCTGTATTCTTTCGCTTTATCGCAGAGCATTGCATGATGAAGACTAACTCCTATGTCAAACTGGCATTTTATCATACCGGTTCTTCATGGTATTTTTTTTTTAAGATCCCATTTATTTATTCGACAGAGAGACAGAGATCACAAGTAGGCAGAGAGGCAGACAGAGGGAGAGGAAGGGAAGCAGGCTCTCCGCTGAGCAGAGAGCCCGATGCGGGGCTCGATCCCAGGACCCCGAGATCATGACCCCAGCCGAAGGCAGAGGCCTTAACCCACTGAGCCACCCAGGCGCCCCCATGGTATTTTTTTTTTTTTTTTTTTTGATCTCCTAATTGTTCGAGACTATTTCCCAGTCCTTTGGGTTGAAATACTCACACTCTAATTTACATCTCTGAAATTCACATATTTACTTATCTTTTTTCTCCAACAAATATACATTCAATATCTACTATATGTACTCTCTATATGCTTGGTAATGGAAGTCCCATTAAACAGCTTCAAATCATTTAGAGTTGGAAGGGGAGTCGGAGGCATGAAGAAAGAATGACTGATGTCCCAATAGTGAGCATATGTAAGGAATGTAACCCACACTCATGTCATGGAAGGCATTTGGAAAGAAATGATGACTAAGTTGAGAATATGGGGCTGAGTGGACCAGGGTAGTGGTGCTGGGGATAGAGAATATGCTTTCAGGGCAAGTTTGAGAATCTGTAAATAGTTTCCAATATGTGGAACATATTTAGGATAGGGAAGGGAGGATAGTGCATAAATGAGCTGGGCAGATAATATGACAAATCATGTGCTACCTTGTGGTGGACAATGTGATGTCCACCCACACCTCCCACCAAGCATTTTTTTTTCTGTCTGTTGGGAGTGCTGTTGGCCAATAGACTTCATTTTTAGGGCAGCAACACCTTGCTATTCAGGGATTGAATAACCTGTAGAGCCATCTTGCTCAACGTTATAACCCTTCTTGGGCTAGCCCGTCTATAATGGCTGGTCAATGAGAAAGAGAATAAACATCTGGCCATCTCCACCCAACTTGGGATTACTTTGAAAGGATATTCTAGTGCCAGAGCATCCCGTGAAGTGGCCGTATCTTCCCTTGGCCCTGCATCACAGCTCAACTACTCCTGCCCACTCTTGCTCCTCTCACCTCCCCTCTAAAAGTTTTGATATTGAAGGCATTATCACTCTGTCTCAAAATTCCCTCCCCGGAGAGTTCAGCCTGCTGTTCACACCGTCACTTCTCTAGGATCAGCTCTTCATGCTGTGCAGCAACCCTCAGCTTACAAATAGAAAACTGAAAGTCATTTGTCAAAGAACCACTGTTAGTCATTGGCTGAATAGGTTCACATTGCATTGGCATGTAACTTCTGTGAACTGGAGAGATTACTTTGCAAGTTGACTATATCTCCCCTTACCAGTGTCCTCCCTCATTACTGTCTCCTCACCTTCTGTACTATATCTGTAAGAACGTTATTTTCAATTCTCCCAGTGTGGGTGCTGAGTTACTTCAGTCTTCATTATCTGTGAATAATTATTTAGCTAGAGGCCCAGTCTCCTGCCCACTGGTTGCCTGGCTGCACATCTAGAGCAAGAGTTTATCCATGGAGCCTCTTGCTTCCCCTGGGGGAAATTAGACAAATTTGCCAACTCCTTTGTAACCTCATAATGTACATAACTCTTACAGAACATGCTCTATGCTTTCTTACACTTTCCCATTCTAGGCTTAAAGTTCCTTAAAACCTTGACAATTACCCCCTCATTTTTATATCTGCATCACTTAGGATAATGAATAGAAAAAAAATAAATAGAAGAAATTATAAATTTACAGAGACTTCTGGGTATATGAGCTCCTTCAAAATAAATAATGATTTTGCTGATAATAGTAGCAGTTAAAGTAATCATGAATATTTGAAAGAGCATAATAACATTAAAGAAATTTTGTCCTGTTTTGTGCTATTAAGAAATATCATCCAAAATGTGGAAAAAAATGTGGAAAAGGATGACTCTATGTCTTTTCAAAATTATATCAGAGTATTATCTAACAGGTCCATCTAAGAATCTTTTACTTCTCCTAAGTGAATGCACATTTGATTGACATGCTATTTAGTATTTATTAGAACCATGAGTTTGTAAAATTACACATTTTGAGATGTATTTTTCTAGTGTAAAAGATATCTCTAAAACTTATGGATGTATTACTCTATAGTAATCTTTACCCAGCATTTTTTCTTCCAGTGCCTGTTTTTACTCAGTTTCTCTAATTCTCCTTTGAACTAGCTTTACTGTCCTTCTGTTTATTTCATTAATGAGTTAAACCTCTGACATGTTGCTCACTATATGTTTGTTGAAGAGGCATGTTTTTCACTTTTTGAAAATTATATTTTGACAGTCCTTGATGTGAGGTGAGCAAAATGGAGGTACCTAACCTAATTATACAGATGAGAAACTAAGACTTAACAAGTTCAATTATCTGGTGCAAGATTTTGTTAGTATGTAATGGTGGCAGGTTTCAGATCTAATTCTCTTAACTGCAGCAAGAAGTGTGTGTGTGTGTGTGTGTGTGCATATGAAAATCTTGGGTATAGTTGGGAATGTGTCAGGTGGCAGGAAGCTAGTTCTCTGAGGAGAGGTAGATAACAGAGTTTTGAAAATATATGGTACTAAGTATGTGGTTTTGCCAGTCATTGGCCCTGATAAATAATCTAAGAAACATTTCGAGACCACATTCTCTCCATTGTCTTTAAATTTCAAGTCTTAAGCTACTGCCTTGGTGCTGAAAGTTTAACAATTTTTCTACACCCATTTTAACAAGTAGTCCTGGCATGTATGAACATTAGTGGGAAGGTAAGGGAAGAAAGAGAGGGAAAAAAAAGAGAGAAGGAAATCTGTAACCTGCCTTGTATAATAATACACTATATTTATTGCTCTGTTTTCCCTGAGGGACATTTCTACGAATGACACAGAAAACAAGGTAGGGTTTTGTAAGTGAGATTTGTGGGTGATGGGCTGATAGATCCTACACCTTTATGAGATTTTCCTTATCACTTGAGAAGAAAAACAAACCTTTGTAATTTTTTATTATATCTTCGATCTTACTGAAGAGATTTATGTTTATTCAACCTATTCCCCAGGGACGAAGGTCAGAGTAGAATGAAGGTCTATGGCACTCATGTAATTAATACTAGATAAATGTCATATGTCTTTAGAAATGTGGAAATAGCTTTTCAGCCCAAGTAGCTCAACATCACTTCACAAGGATTTAATTAGTATCTACCATGCAAAAAGGTGCTGTAGGGAACATCAACTCCATGCCATGTGCCTTATTTTTTTAAATACTTATTTATTTTATAAAGGTGGGAGGGACAGAAGGAGAGATAGAGTCTCAAGCAGATGCCCCACTGAGTGCAAAGCTCTAGGTGGGGCTGGATCACACAACCCTGAGATCATGACCTAACCCCAAATCAGGAGGTGGGTACTTAACCAACTGAGCCACCCAGGCTCCCCTGCATTGTGCCATGTGAAGTATCTTGAACATGTATTCCATTTAACTGTAGAGTGATATCATGATATAGTGGGAGTAATTCCATTTGAGCAATGATGGAATTGAGGCTCAGTGTTTAAGCACCTTATGCATAATTATAAAACTAGGAAGTGATTACACTAACATTATTTACACACACACACACACACACACACACACACACACGCTACCGAGCTCAGGAAAGCCCATTTCTTCCTCTGCTGAGAATTGGGAGGGGAACCACGGAGAGGTGAAGAAAGAAGACTTCATCCTAACAAGTCGTTCTAGCTGAAGTGACCAAATTCCTCAACATGGTAAAAGGTGTATATTCTTATATCCTAATCTCTCTTAAACCAAACTTGAATCTTCTGTGTATTAACAGACACCCACATAATTATCATGTATGTCCTCTCTCATCATGCATGGTTCAAATGCTCAATATGTACCAGGCAATGTGAAATAATACAAGTTGTGCTGAATAAGTCCTATGAAATAGTATGAGAGTAATTTGGTAGAACACACTGGAAACAATGTAATCCAAATGTATTAAAAATAAAAATTTAGAGAAAAATATACCAGGAAAATTAAAACCGAAGCTAGTATTATAGCAATATTAATAACACATAAAATATAGGTAAAAATCTAAGGGAAACTTATCATGCACAAGCAACAATGTTTTATACCAGTAAAAATAATGAATAATCCACCATCAAAATAATCATGTGTATGTATGAACTTAACAGGATAGGATAAAATAAATATAAAGAAACAAATAATGAACATTTAAGGGTACATTGACAGATACAAGGAGGGATTAAACACACAGTCTTTGGAAACCTCATTAAGCAGAAAACAATATTATTAAACATACACATTATTTGAAATACATAATTAATAATTTGATATGACATGTAGAATGTGCCTCCAACCAAAAACAATTGCTGATATATGTGAAATAAGTCAATATAGTACTGATACAGTAATAGAAGTCTGTTGGGGCTGAGGAAAGAAGCATGCATACATGGAAACTCGTAGTGATACAGCAAATCAGTGGTGGACAGGTAGATTTAAATACTGGAAAATTTTACTTTCTATTTAAGAAAAATAAGTAAATGGGTACTTATTTTACATACAATCCAAATATACATTCTAGATAGATTAAAAACTAAATCATGGAAAGTGAACCAAACAAAAAAAGGCAGAACCTTAAAAGTTGCAGAAAGATTTAGAACAGAACATCTGTCTGACCTCAATATAGAAGTATTTATAAAATTATGCACAAAAAGCATGAATCATGAAGGAAAGGGTTGACAAATTTGAATACTCAATTTTTAAAGACACATTTACAATCCTTTAGCAGAAGCAGACAAAATAGTATCTTCTAGAATATGTAGTGTAGATGATGACAAACAGCTCAACAGAAAAGTTCAAGGCATTTGAATAAGACATTCACAGAGGGAATAAAAAAAATTTCAATAGATGCTGTCAGAAAATGTCTTTATCCTATTCCCCAGAACCTGTGAATATTGCCTTATATGGCACATGGGACTTGTACAAGTGATTAGTTGAAGGATTTTGAGATGGAGAGATTATTCTGGATCATCCAAGTCAGCCCACTATTATCACGCGTTCTTATAATCCTATAAATTTTCTTATGACTCCTATAGTAATTAGTAGAAAAAAAATCCTTTAAATTTTTCAGTTTTTCAAATTTATTTTCTTAAAATTCTAGAGGCCGAAAGTCCAAAATCAGTTTCACTGGGCTAAAGTGTCAGCAAGGTTGATTCCTTTTCTGGAGTCTCTGTGGGAATCTGTTTCCTTGCCTTTTCTAGCTTCTGTAAGTCACTTGCATTCCTTGGCTCATGATCCTTTCTTCAGAAAGAACATTCCAACATCTTGCTTCCATTGTCATTTCTCCCACTTGCTTCTTTGATCCTCTTGCCTCCTCCTTCTTACTGAGAAAATCAAGGAGATGATGCATGTAATCTATCTTTGGCACATGGCGGGAAACTAATAAATAATGCCATTAGTATTGCTATTAGAATTTCCACTATGATCAAGGATTGGTGAAAAACAATTGCTCATAAATATACTAAAAGGGATAGAAATGAAGGATATGGTAGGAGAAAATGCTGTATCTGAAGTGAGCGAACTTTTAATGGAATTTAAAAATTGTAGATGTACATCAGAATAGGCAAAGGAGGTGGAGGTTATTAAGTATTCCTCTCTCCCCTTTGTTACTCATTCCAAGAAGACTTTATAATCTGTCAAATCTTGGATACATTTATTGGCCAGAAGGGTGATTTCTGTGTTAAAATCTTCTGTGTTTATTTCTCCTCTTTCATGCACGTGTCCTGAGTATTAAGATGATCTATGAATAGAGTATCTCTATAGTTACCATCTAAATCAGGGCACCTTTAAAAAGGAAAGAAGCATTATTAAAAATTATATTGGGCCAACAGTTTACATTGGGATTGTCTCAGGCATAACAGAGTGTGTAGCTACATATGTGGAGATATTTGTCTTTTCTTACGTGTGCCCAACTTGTACTATATGTGGTATTCTCTGTGCTACATTTTTCACCAAAGCTATAAAAGTAATAAAAAAGAACCAGAACCTGACCTCATCATTTTTCTCTTCATCCCAGTCTCATGTAGCTGACACTCTGCATTACTCAAAGTCTGCAACAAGTCTGGCCAGCTTTCTTTCTCTTTTCTCACTTGCGTTCACCTTGACTGTTCTGATCTACTGAGATCTGTGTATGCACACAGAGGGAAGGACAGAACCCCTAGGCCTGGATTCTAGCCACGCTAACTAAAATGTTCTGCATAAGGCAATGTAGCTAATGATAGAGTGTTTCTTTTGCCTCTTTCCCTGTGTCTTCCTATTCAGGGGACACTATAGGGGTAGAAAGAATTTATACTCTACTGCATATAGTAAATGCAAACATCTCTTGTTCCCCTGGCTACAAATACCATCTTAATACTATTAAAAACATTCATTTCAAATGTTCAAGTTAAATGGTAAGGTTTCCCACTAAATATTAGGACATCTCACTTAAGATCAGATATTGTTCCATGTCTCTCCTTTCTTGTGTGCATGGGTGTGTGTGTGTGTGTGTGTGTGTGTGTGTGTGTATACATGTTTTTTATATATAAAACTTATATGTAATGTTAAAATATTGTTTTCAACATATTATATTTGAATATGTTCTATATTATTCTATATATATAAATTATATATAGAATATTATGCATTTGTATACATCCATGTGTGTATGTGTGTATATATGTATGTGTATGTACATATGAATTAATGTTTATATCATCTATTTATTGTAGGTTTTTTTTTTTCTTCTATGCTGCCAGCACTATTCTCACTGGTTCATTTATCCATCTATCTACCCATCCATCCATTTTTTTGTATAAGCAGATGTTATCTTTTTTCCTTGTACTCTGACAGTGATGATATTTTTAATACCCTTTCTACAGACTTTCTCACTTAGAATGACATTAAACTTGTGATCACTTTAGAAAAATGGTACAACAGAAACAACAAAGTTGAGCCAATAACTACTCAAGATCTCTAACTGAATTTTTGACATCTGAGAATCTGATCTATGATGTCTGATTCCCTTCCTAGGATGTTAACAGTAATCTTGCTGTTTTCTTGTTTTGGGTTGTTTTTGATAGGAATGTGTATCTCTCTAAGAGCATCCTGTTCTGCTCTGATCAATAACATAGTAAAATTGCACATCTAAGGACTTTAAGTCTGGGACTTCTTTCCAGCAGATTCCTATCAGCTATTAATTCTTCCAGCATTTTACCGAATGCTTTATGTTTGCCAGACAGGATAACAGGTACTGTGGTAACAATGGGAACTGAATAGATTCACCTGTGTCCTGTGTCCTCAATGAGCCAGTCTAGTGGAGAGGAGATAAGACAGATTAATAGGGAAAAAGTTACCAAATCCAGAATGAGTTGGAGATGGAGGCCAGGAAAAGTTTTCTTGACAATTTGCGGCTGCCCCCACCCACTGCTGCCTTATTTTGTAGGCAAGGTACCTGTCACTTGGCAGACAAGAATACAAAAGACATTCTGTGGGCATGGCATTTGATATCCTGCCTTCACCAAAGGGCTGGGAAATCAGCTCAGATAATAAGTGTTTTCCCTTACTAAATCTTTTATCCTTAGACTGAAATTACCATATTAAAATCAGGGTGGGATCACAGGTCCCTGCATTATGCTTTTCTCCAGGGGAGACCCCAAAGACATAGCTGTAGCCTCAAAGTCTTTCTGTTCATTTCTTTTCTAGCACCAGAATGCTCTGGAAGGGATGGAAGGTTAAATTATCCCATGGCTATTAGTCCATTTTCCTGGGGAGGGAGGGGAACAGGTTTTATTTTCAAATCTGTTCAGATCTTTGATCTTTAAGGGGTAATGTACAGTTGGATTTTCCTACAGAAATCTTGGGCCTGGCCTTGCCCCAGGCTATTTTAGAGTAAGCTGAAGATTCATATGTCCCTGATAGGACTAGAACTTATTGGTATGAGCTCTAGAAAACAATTATGGAGATATTTATTTCCAAGCAGTGGAGGGACTCAAAATACCCCCTGGTTTTCTGCACAGATTTTTATTATTGATATTATATATATGTGTGTGTGTATATATATAATTGTTCTATATACTATACCATAGTAATATTTTACACTCTAATTTACAATGTACCCGGAGCTCTCACCTAAGTTTTCTCATGTTATACTCATTCATAGTAAAACTAAGAGCAAGTATGTGCTACCCATTCTCCAAATGAGTAGACTGGAATTTGTGGAAAATAATCAATTAGCTCATAGCCACATAGCAAATTTGTGTTTTAGCATCTTGAATCTAAAACTCGGGTTTCTTTAGGAGCATATTGCTCTGTAGTCATATATTTATTTAAAGTAATTTATGCAAAGCTCAATAATGAGAATTTAATTTAACCTTGAGAGATACTCAAATAAATTTCAGAAAATGTATCATTTTTTTCCTTATGATTTCTGTTGTGTAAACATGGCCACTGATAGCACATCTTCTTCAGTATTTGCAAAAAGCTCATTGGAAGGCATAATCTGTTTTGCTTTATTATTTTGGCATATCTTGTCCCAGCACCAGAACTCCTGTACAGTTGGTATATATACATATAGACAGTGATGTTATTGTCTCTGCAGCAATAGGATTCTCAATGAGAAAGGAAATTAAAAAGCAACAGGTGATGAAAACAGAATGATTACATCTTCTCTGGGTATAAACACTGGCAACACCTGATAATCTTGAAAGACATTTAGTTCTGTCCAATAAATATTTGTATCTGTCCAATGGTACCATTTTTCATTATTTCTGAAGTAGTCGTGACTAGATTTTACATGTAAGTTTAATGCTTGTTAGGAAAATGAATATGAAAGCCCTGGAAATATTGCACAAAACTCCCTTAAGTGGCTTTGTTTAAGCTTTTCTTAAAGCTGTAGAGCACTATTTTGCAGCTTCCCTTTGAAAATGTGGCCATTGCAAAACTTAAAACTACTGCCTCATACCCCAGAGAAACACTAACCACTTGGCTCATGAAAAGAAGCCTTTAGCCACTGAAAATATGACTTGGTGTGTTATTTGAGCACATAGAAATCCTTATGGATATCCAACAGACTAGTACGTGGGTCCTCCAGTCCTCAAGAGCAATCAATTCAGTTTCCTTATATAGTATGTTTCTGTTACCCTCTCTAGATGAGCAAGGGGTCTGGTCCCAGTGCCAAAGGTCCAAAAATATAAGTTCTTTGCTTTGTCTTCCTATATCCTATCCCTCCACTGGTTCTAATGAGATGGTATCTCTCTTTCTCTCTCTGTGCATTGCCAGTAGGAGATGGTGAAAGTTCACAAAGCAGAACACATCACTAGGTCATGTTAGTCCCTGAAGCAAGTACTCCATGATTAAGGCCCCTCTTTCTTATCCTTCACTTGCTATAGAAAAGTAGAGACCTATCATGTTCCAGGTCTTTCTGTATTATATTTCACTTACTAGTCATAGCAGGTGTAAATTTAGGTGTCATTATTCCCATGTTAGAGATAAGGACCCTGAAGTTTAGAAAGGTTAGGTTACATGACTCATGTCACTCAGTTTGAGATGGAGCTGGACTTTGAACTCCCATCTTTCTGATCCTTAAGTCCATTGCTCCCCCTAATGCAGGAATCAAGTGTACTGAAGTTGTGTTTGTACAATGAATTGTTCTGGCAAATGTCTACTTTGGTGCAGTTCAGATTGGTAATGCCTGTGTCCCCCGGATCAGTTGTTTCTCTTGGGAGAGGTGGTAAATGTAATCAGTTGGACTGTTAGAATGAAATTCAAGTAGCCAGGAAAGCCAAGACTTCATCAGTAGCAGGGGGAAAAACAAAAACAAGAACAACAACAAAAAAAAAAAAACAGAAGGGAAATTAAAATCATTTGTGTGCGTAGCTATCGCCTCAGTGTACTTCACTTATGTTTATATTGAAAAGGCTTTCTAAACTTCCCACTATACTTAGAATAAAACCTGAAGTTCCTCCGGATGCCCATGAGGCCTGGCTTCTCCATTCAATTCCATTCTCAACCCCTCTGTGCAGAGAATGGAATTCAATTCCATTATCCTTCCTTTCTCTTGTGCTCCAAGCCCACAACTTTCTGATGGTTCTAGAATACATAAAGAGCCTTCTTGACTACTTGCCTATATTCCTTCCTTCCTTCTCTGCCTTTTCTTTACCTTCCTTCCCTCCTTCCATATCCTCCTTTCCTCCCTTCCTTTCTACTCTCCCTCCCTTTCTTCCTTTGTTCTCTGCCTTTTCTTTTCCTTCCTTCCCTTCTTTCTTAACCCTCCTTTCTCCCTCCCTCACTTCGTTCCTTCCCTCCCTCACTTCCTTCCTCCCTTCCTCCTTCCATTATCCTTCCTCATCTCTTTCTTTCAATATATATTGTAAATTTTATGTTCCAGACAGAGATGCTAAAGATTCCAGAGTTGAGAAAATAGCAAATTCTGTCTTTATATATCTTACATTCTAGTGCAAAGGACAAAATAGTCTTAGTATATTTAGAGAATAGCAAGAAGTCAGCGTCAACAGAGCAAAGTAAGAGAGAAAGAGAGTGGTAAGAAGGCAGATGTAAAGGGAACAAGGGGCTGCCAATGGTAAGGATTTTGAATTTTATTCTAAGAGACTTAGGCAATGGATATTTTGAGCAGAAAATAGATGCAAACTCTCTGGCTGCTGTGCAGAGAATAAAATTTAGGGCTGCAATAGAAACAGAAAGACCAAATTTAATGTTGTCCAAGTGGGAGATGATGATAGTGTGGTTTGATAGAGATCAAGATAATAAGTAGTTAGATCTGGGAACCATTTTGAAGGTAAAGGTAATAAGATTTGTTTCCTCTACCTTAAAAAGAAGGATTCAAACTTTTTAGCTAAAGCATGTGTGTGAGTGTGTCCTATTTGCCAATATTGGGTGGAGGGGGGAAACATGTTTTGGGGGAAAATCAAGAATTTATTAAAGTTGAAATTTTTAATAGCCATCCAAGTGCTGATGTCAATATGCCATCTGGAATTCGGGGGGAATTGAGAGCTGCCGTTATATATGGAACTTGTCAGACTCTGACAGAATATGACCTTCCCACCTTGAAGTACCTCCCTCTGCCTGGAATGTTCTCCTTCTGGTTTTTATCTATTTGGCAATTCCCATCTTTCAGCTGTTAGCTTAAATGTGTTCTCTGACCACACTGTCAGAAGCAGATCTTTTGTCTCTCACATGCCCTGCTTAGGTCTATCTGTCTGTCTATGTATAATTTTATTGTGTTGTTGCCTTTGTCATTGGTGTTGATTTCTCTTTAAAGAATTAGTTCAAATGTAACAACATTTATTTGTTTTAATAGATTGCTTCTTGATTTATTATCTCTCCTTTCCCCATAATATAAACTCTGTAAAGTCACAAACCATGCTTATCTTATTTATTGTTGTGTCCCTAGTGCCTAACACAGCTCATACATGTAGTAGACATGCAGATATATGTGCAGTAAGTAAACATTGTTTTGTGTTCTTCTCACATCTCACTCCTTAAGGCTTTCACTGCCAGTTATGCTCATACCCTGAGCCTATTCACAAAGGCAGGTACTTGTACAAGCAGCCTGGCACTGACTTGCCGCCAAAATCCAGGATGGTCCATTTACTCTGAGGCTAATATCCTTTTTGTCTGGCCAGAGGCAAGGGTACCTCTGTGCAAACCCTAGCCTTCAAGGGCTGATCAGAGCCACTCTGTTTGCCTAAGCTTACTTCACAGGATCTGCACTTTGTCTATGAAACAGTCATGTATATACACAGTTACAGTATAATGTGCTAACTGTGAAAACGGTGGCTGTTACTCAGTGGTCTTCAAGAATAGAGTAGAGAACACACCTACCTCTAAAAGGGTGTCTGCAGTCTACGGCCATACCACCCTGAATGCGCCGCCGATCTTCTCTAAAAGGGTGTCTGCAGTGCTTCACAAGACAGATAGATCATCCTTTAGCTGAGCCCAGGATATGGAGAAGTTTAATACATTGCAGTGGTCTAATGTAGTTCAAAACATCTGAGTCTTGTGCACGAAAGATTAAATTCCAAATCCCAGATCTTCCATTTAGAGTTTGTAGCCTCGTTCAAGTCACTCGAATTCTTTAAGTCTCAGTTTCCCCATCTATAACATAAGGATAAAAAGATGAACTTTTCAGGATTTATGTAAGCTTTAAGATGATATATGGGCCCTCACACTTTGGCTGGATTATAGTCTCTAAATACAGTATTGGTGTGGTTATCATCCATGAAAAAAATACAAATAAAATGGAAAGAAATGCAGAGGTGCAGAGGGAAGGAACTCATACCATGTGAGGAAAACAGGGTTACTCGTGCTTTGTTTTTTAAGTACAGTGTCCTAAGAAAATATATTTGTTGCTTTTGCATATATGTTAATTATCTAACAAAACAGTAAGTTCCTTAAGGGAGAGAGATGCTTCATGCTTCTGTTTAGCCCATGGACATATTATCTAATTTACTTTACTTTTTTATTTCCAGCTTGTTCTCTAGGTTTTTTAGAAAGGCAGTATTTCATGATAAAAATAGCAAATGCTTTGAAGGTGAACAAAGTATCTCTCACCTCTTATCTGTGGGACCTTGAACAAGGTGCTAAAGTTTCTTATTTATGGACAGGGAGCAATAATGCTTACTTCACAGAGTTATTTTTATGGAGTTAGATATATAAAAGTTGCTTAAATATTCTTGGCACATAGTTCATGCTCCCTGTGTGATATAATAGTAATATAACAATAGTGGTAGTAGGATTAGTTGCACTGCATTAGAACAGTCAGTAGTACCTAATCATCTTATATCATTCTCTGCACAGCAGGATGTCTGTACAGATTCATTGTGGTAGAGACTTCTAGTGCATATCCATGTCTTGTTCCTTTTTCCTCCTGTTCTGGAGTAGTATTACATATCCTCAGCCCTTTGCAATTAGGCAGAGAAAAATGCTAATTTTGGCCAAGGAACTACACACAGAATCGATGTGTTTCACATCTAGACAAAGGTTAGAAAGAGGGGGCAGGTGAACCAGTAATTCTCTGCCCTTGCTCTAGATATCACAAAGGCCTTTTTCTAGGTGGAACAACTATAACATGATAGAACCTCCCTCAGCTTAGATCCTGAATGGAACAGAACCGTAGACAATCTGTGTGGATAGTACATAAGAAATAGATACATTTGTAATGTGGTAAGCCAGTGGGACTTGGGAATGTTTATCACTGCAGCATTACCTAATTTATACTGATGAATACACTTCAGTAATAGTTAAGACTGACTTGCAAAGCAAGAACAATTTTAATCATTTCTTTTCTTAAAAGACCTTTATGGACAATAATTCCCTGGTGACTAACATAAAAGGAAGGCAATAATTTATTTCAAAGCAATGAAAATGAAATAGTTCTTGTTTGTGAATCCTAGAAGCATAAGACAGACAATATAATTTTAAGACCTTATATAGAGTTTAGGTGTTTTTAATGGATTATTACAGATGAAATTGTGTTCCAGTTGTCTTTTATTGAAAAAAGACTTGGTATTTAAAGGAATTTATTTTTTTCCTTGGTGCTTGGTAATGAAAGCAGTAGCTCAGTTGGCCTTTCTCAATGATCTCAAATGAATAAGTAAATAAACAAAAAATCCTAACAGCCTAGGAAAGATTGGAATTGAAGTTTCCTATCTCTTTAATGGGCACTTAAATACATAGTGGGGTGGGTGTGATGTGACTGCTTACTGCTCTGCCTCTGGTGCACTTGCTTCTAACCCTCATTTGTCACTACCCTCTTAATCAGTGTCCTTAGATAAATAATCTGCATTAAAAGACAGTATCACCTAGGGGCGCCTGGATGGCTCAGTGGGTTAAAGCCTCTGCCTTCAGCTCAGGTCATGATCCCAGGGTCCTGGGATCAAGCCCTGCACCGGGCTCTCTGCTCAGCAAGGAAGCCTGCTTCCTCCTCTCTCTCTGCCTGCTTCTCTGCCTACTTCAGATCTCCATCTGTCAAATAAATAAATAAAAAATCTTAAAAAAAAAAAAAAAAGATAGTATCACCTAGTGGGTAAAAGCCTGAATCCTGAAGCCAGACTGCCTAATTCACATTATATGTCTGTGGGTTATTAGCTGTGTGACCTTAGGCAAATGACTTAAAAATCTTTATCCCTTAGTTCCCTTATTGGTAAAATGGAGATACACTAATAGTAAATATGCTGTAGACTTTTTGTGTAAATTAAATGAATTAAAACATCTGAGGCACTTATAAAAGTACCAGGCATGTGCATAATAACATTTCAGTAACTATTAGCTTTTTATATTATCTATGTCTCTCTGGGACTCTGCTTTATTATCTATAAAATAAAATGATAAGACTAAATGATCCATTAAAATTCTATTATTTTTTCTTTTCTTCTAAGAATGAAGGTTCCATGAGTTTAGGGCCTATGATTGTATTTGTCCCATTATTGTGAAAATAACCTAATGAATTCCAACACAAAAGACACTCAATAACTGTTTATTAAATATATGTATCAATGAATTTATTATAACAGCCACCACTTGTTAAGGATTTAAACATGCCACATACTGTTCTAGGTGCTATTATCTTACATTTTTGCAGTGAGCCAATTAAGTAAGTACTATTATCACCTCATATTACAGATGAAGAAATGATGTAAAAATCTGTTACATAACTACTTCAGGTCACATAGCTTAATGAGTGGAGAATAGCGTAAGAGTGGGGCTTGGATTTTAGATCTGTCTGATTTGTAAGTTCTTAAGTGAAAACATTTTTTCTTTAAGTACCTTTATGAAGACAATTTATAAAACAGCTGTGGAGTTGATCAAGAAAGCCGAAGTCAATTCTTGAAATACTGCTTCCATTACTCACTGCTCTACAAAATGGCAGCGACCTGTACTTGTCTGTGCCACCCATTAAGGAACAAATTTTTTTGAGAATGAAGAATGTGTTTATCTTGTCTTAGTACAATGCCTGACACATTACAGATACTCAGTATGTGTTAATGAATAAAGAAGTGAATAGTAATTAGGAACCTGGTGGTTGCTGAGGGAGGCTTTGATAGGTTAATACATTTCAAATGTTGTTTTATATCAAATTAGTAATGTCATGATTAGATTTGACTTTATGCCAGGTGTCATCTATTTTATTTGCTCAACATCACACAAATATGTAAGGTGGGGACTCTTAGTTTTATAGATGAGAGTATAAGTACTGAGAAAATAACTCACCAAGAGTTCAACCATGATGCTAAGTTTTATTTAAAGGAGTATTTAGGGTAGCTTTGTGTTTCCCCATTATTATAGCTCTCTTGAGGGTTGTACACTTCTCAGGGAGGTAAGGGCACAGAAAGCTGTAGTACTAAGAGTAAGCAATAGCCAACATACACCTTAATATCATTTTTATTTCCCCCATTCTGTTGTTGAGCAAGTCTTAGATTAATAATTTCTGAGAAATGTCACTCTTTCTGAAGTGGGCACACAGTTAAGCGCCTTAATTCACTAGTTTCTTGGAGCCATTAACATTTTGGGGGAAGCAAAGAATTTCTAGTTCTCTCATAGAGTAATTGATGAGAGACTGTGCAAGTTGTGTGAAAGGTTTGGGGTGCTTTACAATAGCCATTCAAGGTTACCTATCAGGTGGGTGAGGTGGTGGTACCCATAATCTGTGATGACTTCTGCATTTTTGCCCTAGCAGTTCAGCTCAGCCTGGCAACAGCTGGCAGGAGTTCAATATCTTATTGTTATAGACAGGCTGTTCTAAATTGAATGGATCAATGCCTTGATTAAAAGCTAGAGATGCAAGCCAGTCAGGGTGGTCAAAAATGTTTTGTCTGTTGACATTTTCCTGTAAACCATTGAATCATTTAGTCAATAGACCAGACTTCTGGATTAAAGAATAATAATAATGGCTGGCCAATTGGTAATGTACTCTTTCAACCAACTCCCTGGGGAACTTGTGGCACTGTTTTAAAGCAGCACGACTGGAAAGCTCCACTCCAGTGCTTCACAAAATCATTCTTGGAGTGTGAGACAATTTGGCTTAATATCAAACAGAAATGGCACATTAATGTGGAACCATTCTCTTGGCACTGAATGCACTTTGCTGGAAAAAAGGCATACTGATTTTGAGAAAAGATTTACAGACCTATAGATGAGTAACTGTCTTGGTTTCTTGTCTTTTCAAACAAAACACTGAGTAATTAAGGGAAAGTATAAATACTGGATTGCATTTTAAAATAGTTTTACTACACTCTTCCTTTCCTTATAATCTGTTGAAAGGAAATAGCATTTCTCCTTCTTGGGATGATATGTTTCTAAACAAATCGTAAAGCCAGGACTTGGTTAATGTATAAAGCTAACAAATGGCAGCACCAAGTCCCACTGAGTAGATGTCAGTGTAATGTATGTTCCTACAGAGATTTTTAGTTTCTTAAATATTACCCTCTTCCTTATTTAAGTGGAAAACATTCTCTGAAAGCTGGATACCAGTTCTTTAATATGATTTGAGAATATTTCTGACAGAAGCATAAAGGGCTCCTCCTCTCCCTATCTGGCCATTCAAGAATAGAAAGATGTTACTCAGATTTTGTATTTCTTTATATCAATTTCTTTTTAATCTCAAAATATCTTTCCATGGTTTACCTAATACTTCCAAAGAATAAATGTGCTTTTATATGAAATGATTCACTAGGCACATGAACCAGGTTATCTACCTTAGCATCATGCATAGTAGGAAGACCTTATCATTCATATCTCTTCACATAATGCAAAAAGAAGTAATCAACATCTCTATGTGGTATTTCTACCACTATTTAACTTGACTCTAATGATGAGGGAACATAAATTCAGAATGTGACAAGATCTGATTTCTTAGTTGTAAGTACCCCTATGTCAAGAAGAACACTTTCTGTTAGGTTTCATTCTACCCACGGCAAATGCTTATGATTTAGTAGTTTTATTTTATTTTAACTTTTTTAAGATTTTATTTATTTATTTGACAGAGAGAGAGAGAGAGAGAGAGAGACAGTGAGAGAGGGAACACAAGCAGGGGGAGTGGGAGAGGGAGAAGCAGCGCAGGGAGCAGAGAGCCCAATGCGGGGCTCGATTCCAGGACCCTGGGACCATGACCTGAGCCGAAGGCAGACACTTAACCGATTGAGCCACCCAGACACCCCATGATTCAGTAGTTTTAAACCAGACTTCAAGGGTACCTGTTACTTTCACATTAGCTTTATTCCTGGTTGCTTGTTCCTTTCCTAGTCTATAAAAGTCACCTCTCTTGTCTGTTCAGTTGATAAGTACACAGACTGCCATAAGGTAGCAAATTTGTTTTCTTTATTTTTTTTCTTCAATAATTATTTAATGGGTTCCAGTGTAAATTTTGGAATTGACATGGGAATCACCAGTGCCCACGTAGCATTACCCAAGAAAAACTGATGTGTCTCAGGGTTCCATAGGAGTGTTATTGGGATATATCCCAAGACCATGTCTGCTATAGAAAATAATAAGTCTTATGAGAACGGATTATGTCAATTCTGAATGTTCATAGAGCTGAACAATGTTTCCTGGTGGTTATTTTTGTAACCTGACCTTATTTTCCCCAAACAGGCAATTACTTGCAGTGAGAAATTTCCTAACTTTTTTGGTACCTCCATTTCCATAAAAAAGGCTGCTAAATGGTCTTGTTGAATTAATGCCTGAAGGGGGCAGATGAGACAATGAATGTGGCTAGGGGCATATTCACAGTTTTCCTGTCACTGTCTGTTGAAAAGTTTCTATGACTTTAATCAGATTTCTTCATTTGGTAGGGATCATTTGCAAGAGACACCAAATAAAAAACATACCCATTAGATTTCCCCTGGGGAGACAATTTTGGAAGTTGTAATTTTCCACTCTAAGTATGAACAGCTTCACCACGAAAAGAAGGCTTCACATGGATAATGACAATAATGCAGTTTAATTTTTAAGGCACCCGGCCTGAAGGCCTCCTAAATGGGAAACAGATGTGCTGTGCATCTTCCTTTTTCTCCAGCAGTACAGCCAATTTGTAGACATGTAGGGCATCAGATGAGCTAGAAGAAGACCCTTGTCTAATGACCTGGGCCACAATATCCAGCAGAGAAAAAAAATTATGTTCAGTAATGTTTACCAAATACTTAGATGCACCCAGCACCTCGTGGGCATCGTTTTACTCAGACCTCACATCAACACTACAAATTTGGTCCTGTAGTTCCCTTCATTTTGTAGTTGAGAAAAATGGGTCTTAGATTAAGAGAATCTTCTGATGTTATGAATGTTAAATGTATAACATGCAATCTCACCTAGAGACCATGTACTTAAGTGAAGGAAACCACCACGTCCGTATGAGGGTTTATTGAGTGTCACAGGATGATTTTCATACATTAGTCTAAGCCTTTATGACAGCCCTCAAGGTAAACATTATAATCAGTGTAGACAGCTGGAAGCTGAGACTCAGAGACATGAGGTAATTTACCCATAGTTATTGTTCTGGTAATTGGCTATGCTTGCACACTCAGTGTCACTTCCAAACAGTGTCCTTTAAAGTTTATCAGGCTGCCTCTGTTTGTTGCTTATTGAGGTTTTCCTACTTTGCTTGACTTCTTCTTATGCTTCTAATTTATATAAAATGGCACATAATTATCCATGATAGAAATGTAGGATCAGAAAATATGACCAAAGTAAATGGAATTTTTGTCAAACTTGGGAGAAAAAATAATCCCAGGTTCCAGTGATAATTACAACAAATTGACCTCATCTTAAGGTTTTAAATCAGAATATTGCACAAGTGGCATAGGCTGTGTCTTACACCATTCTCTGTCTAAAGTATTGTTGTAAACCTCTATGGCAGAGATTACTTTTCCCTCAATATATAATCTTTCTTTCTTCCTTTTAGTGCTAGAAGTCCTCAACCACCACACATAGAGTTGTTTACATGGCAGGTCACATGGTGCCCCAATAGATAACATTTCTGAGCTCCTCTTGCAAGTGGTATGATCATGTGAGCAAGTTGATATCATGGTATGAAAGCAGAATTGAAAGGCTTAATTCCAATGCCACATCCAAAATAGAAAACTGCTCTTTTTTTTTTTTTGCATTTCTTCTCTGCCTCTTTCTTTGTTATGCTAAAAGAGAAAATTATTTTGGGAACCCAGGTTCAACTAAACAGATGTGAGAAAACCACCTCAGTAGAATAATGGAGTGACAAGATAGAAGGGAACTGGATTCCTGGACAAACTCGTGGAGCAGAACTGCCTACTGCCCACCTGCTGTATCTCTATTTCTGGGCTGAGAGAGAAATAAATATTTATTATGCTTAAGGTATTGTATTCTGAGGTCTCTTTGTTACATGAGCTTAGTATATATACTATTACATAAGTGTTTGCTGAAGTAAAAAAAAAAAATCAAAATCCATTGTCTGAATCAAGAAAGTTTTAAGAATTATAAATTGTTTTATATAGTAATCTCTATATTTCCTAGAAGACTCATGAGGACATATTACATGATATTATGGGCTGAACTGTGTCCCTCCAAAGTTCATATGTTGAGGTATTTACCTTAGAATATGACTCTATTCGGAAATAGGATCTTGAAAGAGATAAGGTTAAGTAGAATCATTAGAGTCTAATCTAATATGACTGGTATTCCGATAAGAAGAGACTGGGATACAGAAACACACACATATTCACAGAGAGAAGACCTTACAGTGACAGAGGGAGAAGAGAGCCATCTACAAGCCAAAGAGAGAGGCCTCTGAAGAAACTAACCTGCGAACACCTTGATCTCAGACTTCTATCCTTTAGAATTGTGCAAAAATAAATTTCTGTTGTTTAAGCCACTTAGTCTGTGGCACTTTGTTATGGCAGACATATGAAGCTCAAAAGAGGTTTGGAGACTCCCAAGAACTCCAAAAAAATGGGCAATAAAGTATCCTTGTGTAAATTACATTTAAAAAATCAACATATAAGGGATGAGAGATGGGAAATCAATCATGTAAGAAAGTTTAAATCAGGGTGCCTGGGTGGCTCAGTGGGTTAAGCCTCTGCCTTCGGCTCAGGTCATGATCCCAGGGTCCTGGGATTGAGCCCCTCATCGGGCTCCCTGCTCCGAGGGAAGCCTGCTTCTCCCTCTCCCACTCCCCCTGCTTGTGTTCCCTCTCTCACCGTGTCTCTGTCAAAGAAATAAATAAAATCTTTAAAAAAAAAAAAGAAGGAAAATTTAAATCATGTAAGGACCTACTGTATACTGGGACAATTCTGTGAGTTGGAACTAAAGCAATGTACAGGAGAGGTTGAATCCAGCAACCCACTATTTCCTCGTGCTCAAATTTTTATTTAAAAGAAAAACAGGATGAAGAGTGATATGTTGGGGAAGAGTAATCTACTTCATTTTTAGGCATTCAAACAGGTCTCATTGGGCAGCAGTCTTATGTTGAGACCTAAATGACAAATAAATAAATAAATAAATAGTGCCAACCATGCAGATTGGGTGGGTGGCTAAGACTTTCAGACATATACAAAAGTATCAAGACAGAACTGAGATTGGCCTGTCTATTGAACAGGCTCTGAGTAGCCCCATTCCCAAAGCTTAGGGCAGAGGCTATGTGGTTTTGACACTGAGGCAATGTGCATCTCTAGACTTTTGGAACTGAGGAGGTAATCCTAATGATCTGTAAGTCTGATTCAAGGTCATTAGTACTTAGTGTGAATTCTTGAAGAATTTTGCATGTTCACAGCCAAATAGCTCCATTGGTCCAGTCCTGTAAACTCTAAGAAGTCTGAGAGCCTTTCTTCATTTTATTCTGTCTTCCTCTTCTACCCAAGTTGGCAGTGTTCCCACTGGGCTAGCTGATTAGGTTCACACATGCACTAACCATCCTTATCAAATCACTGGTCCACCATTCCCTTAGTGTTCTCTTCAGAACATGTTTTTCTCATTTTTTGTAATATGGAGGTTGAGAGTTTTCTAAATCTTTAAGTTCTGCTTCTCTTTTGCTTAACAATTTTTTCTTCAATTTATTTCTCTGTTCTCACATTTTACTATAAGCAGTCAGGAGGAACCAAGCATGACTTCAACACTTTGCACAGAAATGTTCTCAGCTGAATAACCAATTTCATTGCTTAGAAGTTCCGTTTTCCACAAAACACTAGAACATGAACACAGTTCAGCCAAGTCCTTTGCCACCTCCTAACAAAGATCACCTTTTTTCCCATTGTTCAATACCATGTTTCCCATTTATGTCTGAGACCTCACGAAAATGGCCTTTACCATCTATATTTCCACGAACATCCTGTCCATGATTATGTATATATTCTCTAAGATAGAAGCTCTCTCTAAGGCTCTGCTAAAGGTGATTAGAATCACCTTTAAAATTCTGTTCAGGGAAATCTAGGGGTTTTTTCTAGCATGCACCTCAAAATTCTTCAAACCTCTACCCATTTTCCAGCTCCAAAGCCACTTTTACATTTTTAGGTATTTGTTATAGCAGCACCCCACTTCTTGGAACCAATTTCTATCTTGGTATACTTCCATGAAGTTCTAGTCTACTCAGTAACAAATGCCATAGACTGGGTGGCTCAAATAACAAACATTTATTTCTGAAACTTGTGGAGGCTGGCATCATGAATGCCAGCAGATGTGGTGTTTTGTTAGGGCCCTCCTCCTGGATTACAGACAGCGACTTCTTGCTGTGTCTTCATGTGGAGGAGGGTTTCTTTTGTGTCTCTTTTTTCAGGACACTGATTTCATCATGGAATCTCTGCTTTCATGACTTTATCTAAACCTGCTTGCTTGCCTTCCAAAGGCCCCATCTCTTAATACCACCACATTGGTGATTAAGGCTTCAAGAAACATTCAGCCCATAGTACCACTCTTCTCCTTTTTCAGTTCTCAGCTAAATGTTAAACATCCATCTCTGGATGTTTCCCTGCAGTCATGGGCAAAACTTAATTGCTGCTTCTTTTGGGATTGCTCAGCATGTGGTTGTACCTTTAATATGACACTGGTGAATTGACATTATATCTTTCTGCTCTGGAATCTTCCTCTCCCAAAGAACAAAGAACATTAGTGAATTTGTAACTATGTCTTATTTGTGTAGTCTCGATGCCTAACATAGTCTCTGACATTTAGGAGGTTCTCTGGCATCTTGTAGGTCAATGTTGGTAGAGAGAATAAACATGAGGACTATTTGTATTTGTTAAGTTATATGGCATCTATGTTCAAAGATATGTTCATAGCAAGAGATAGAGAGGACAGAATTAGTAGGGTTTCAGATACCACCATAAGAGAAGATGTCCTAGTGCAATTCTGTAGACAGTCAGGAAATTAAAATATTTCCCTGCTCATTTCCAATTGCCTTTTGCAAAAGGAAAGCTCCTGCCAGAACACTTTCTGAAGCAGAGGCTTTGTTTCTGCTTCTTTTAAAATAAAAACCAGGCTGCCCTTGTTTATGATGTTTGTCATATGTCCTTCCAGCTTTCCCTAGCTACAAAGGCTGTGATCATGCTACTAAATACTGTCTACAATGATGCCAGCACCTCTGGCATCTCGTTAAGCAAAACTTGGTGTTGTACTTGAGGGAATAACTTGTCAAAGTCAACAAATTGTGCTGAAGGGCAGATTCAGTTGTCTCTAATGTATGAAATCAGTCCTTTGGGAATCTGCAGCGAAGAAGCTAAAGTCACATCTTAGACTTAATTGTCTGACTCTGAAGCACAAATTCTTATGATAACACAGAATGAAATTCATTAACCATTATGATTCAGCAAATTTTTAATCAGAAACTAATGTGTGCCAGACATTGTGCTCGGCATCGTAGGTTTGATGATGAATGATACACACTCTGCTTTTATGGTATGCATGATATATTCAGGTGAGACAAATAGTTAAAAAAAAAAAAGATACTATTTTGGCAGAACCACTAGGGTGGAGACTATATGACTTTTTACTCTTTAAGAGCCTGGAGTAGGGGCGCCTGGGTGGCTCAGTGGGGTAAGCCTCTGCCTTCGGCTCAGGTCATGATCTCAGGGTCCTGGGATCCAGTCCCGCATTGGGCTCTCTGCTCAGTGGGGAGCCTGCTTCCTCTTCTCTCTCTGCCTGCCTCTCTGCCTACTTGTGATTTCTTTCTCTGTGTGTCAAATAAATAAAATAAAAAATCTTAAAAAAAAAAGAGCTTGGAATAGGTCCTAAGACAATTCTACAAATTGTGTTAAGCATATTAAAAACAATATTGGATAGTATACTACAAATGGGAATATATTCAAGGCATCACAAGCTAATCAAGTCTGTTGTGAAAGAGCGAGCCAGCCTGGGGGAAGACTTCACAGAGAGACTTTTTGTAGGAAGAGTCAGTATTTGGAAGGGTAAAGAGATACGATGTGGAGAGTGTGGAATGGAAAACAGGGGCTGGCATTGGGCAAATGAAACCTTCCAGACAGAGGGGTGATGTGTGCTAATGCTTGGGACTGTAAAAGAGGATGGTAGGTGTTGAAAAGTGGCTTACAGAAAATGTAGGAATGTGATGTAAAAGCGATCTACCTCAAAAGGGTGGAGGTTAGCGGGGGAGCACCGTAACAATAAAGGAGAATGACTTGTGTTGCAGGGAACTAGTGAAAATGGCAGCTCCTTCAGCTTTAAAGATCAGCTCCAGCAAGTATAAAGTATGATCTTATGTCAGAGGCTTCCACAACTGGTTGCCACCACTCTTTGAATGAAGAATTCAGAGACCTGGCATATCCATAACATGGAGGAATTGTGTTTTACCACTCTTGAGACCTAAAACATCTGCATTTAAAGTGGGAAGTGGACCAAGAACTACAGCTTAGAAGTCTCTTTTGCTTTTGGACATTGCAGAGTTTCTTTCTCCGCTGAGTAAATTTAGGCTTACTGAGTTTGTAGCTCAGGGGACATACCTGAGTTGTATTGGTGCTGCATAGAGAAGTACTCCTTTGCTTTTATCCTAGTGAAACCATAGACAGATAATAGATTTATCTTCTTTGCTATGCCAGAGACTTTAAATAAAACCCCAAATCAGAAGTGACACAGGGTGATGGAAAGAGTAAGGCTATTGACATGAGAAAACCCAAGGTCAAGATCCTATTTTCTATTTTCTACCTAAGTGAGTCTTTAGTTTCTCTGAGTCTCAGTTTCCTAATACATATGATAGGGTTCATAAAATCTGCTAAAACTACCAAAAAGTTAATCTTAATGTATAAAATAAAAATTAATAAAAGTTAATCCTAACATATATTAATAGCAATAAACATGAACCTTTATTGAGTGTTTGCCACATCTCCACCCTGCCAAGTTTCTTTTATATTCATTATATCATGTAATCATCTTAATTACCCCATAGATAATTTCTCTAATTTGCAAATGATGAAACTATGTTTCAAATCTTGATTTTTTAAATCATGTTTCTTTCAGATAGGAATAAATTGTCCAGTTGGAGGAATTTTAACTTGGTTTAAGATTCTGAAAATTGGTATTGATAACTAGAATTCCTAAAGTAATACATGCAGTAATGATGATCATATTCATAGAAGCCACAATTTTTTGAGAGCTTACTGCCTGTATCAAAGAGTTGCTAATCCTTTCCATGGATTATAACGTTAGTTCCTCATACCAAAATGTATATTTTATGTTTGATATCATACTGCTATATGAATAATGTCATCACCATTTTCACCATGAGAAAACTGAGGCTCACAAGGACAAAAGAAGTTTCCCAATTCCGAAAGTGGAGGAGCCAGAATTTCCTGGAGCCTAACCTCAGCTGAATAGCAATGTTATGCTGATCGGAGATTTTCAGTTGTGCATTCCTGAATATTGTTGACACAGCATAATGGCATTGACCAAAATGACACATTCAACCCAACTCTTTGTTCTCATGTATATCACCATTCATTCCATAGTAATTGTCAATTTCTATTACACCCTTTGATTGCACCCTTCTTCAGTGCTGCATGTACAGTGGATGGAGAAGTAGAAATATGGAAATGTGGAGATATGTCTGCAACAGTCATTTTGTGGTCATTCCTGAACCACTTCCCAATTTACCGATCACTGTGTCTACTAAGAACAGAAGTAGTTTCCTATGTTGGCATCAACAATTATTTTTCTATCTGGTTAATATGCTTTATACCGTTCACTTTCCATACTTGATCAGAAAAAAAACCAAAAATTTGACAGATCTGTTTTATGCTTCATTAAATATATTCCTGTTTTCATTTCTAAAATTTTATTTACTAGCATATTGCAATAGTATATTTATAAACATAGATTTGTAGGGCCTTAAGAGATTCCCCAAATATCCTTCCCTCTAAAATCTGAAGTTTTGTCATTCCTTTTGAGTAAAAAGGGGCTGTTTTTTCAGTCACTTTATTACCATGGTTATTCACTCAATGAATATTTACTGAGACAGGAACATTATGAATAAATGAATATTCTCTCTCTTATCAGATGATCTGGCAGAAGAGAGAAAAATAACAAATTAGTAAGATAATTTTCAATGAAGATAATTCTATGAGAGGACCATAAAATGGAGTAATGGATTAAAAAAAAAAAGAGTGACGGGGCATAAGATTGTCTCAGTTAAAAGGTGACATATGGGCTGAGACTTGAATGAAGAAGGAATCAGCCTTTGAATTTGAGGGAAAGAATTTCAAGTAGAGGTAGCAGCAAATGTAACATCCCTGAGGAGAAAACAAATTTGATATATTTCAGAAACTTGAATATTTTCAGTGAAGCTGCATGTAGAGAGATGCAATGTAGAGAGATGAGCAGCACATCCTGGTACGAATTGAGATCATGGAGGAGGGGACCAGATTTAGAGGAGTTTTCTGAGCCATGGTAAGATCTTTGGACTTTATCTGACAGTGTGTTAATTTTAATAATAATTAAACAAAAAAGCAACTAAGTGAAAATTGAAAGAACTTTCCTAACACCATTTTCAAACACAAAATGTTTTACAAGTGGAAGCAGGGATTTAATTATGGCACTCTAGTTGTGCAGAGACCCCAGAAATAAAAGGAAAATGAAAGGTCAGTTTAAGGCCTGGGTGAAGAGGATAGGGTGAGCTACAACAGAGGACAAAACAACTTTTTTCCCCTCCAGACTCAGCCTTCATGTCAATTACCTGAATTCATTTTGTTTATGCATTCATGATTTGTAATCACCAGTATCCTCTTTCTCTTCCTTTGTAAATTGTACTCAGAAAATAATCTTGGGAGCCTTCACTTTCAGTGGAGGAACTTTGACTGCTATTGACTCCACCCTATGTTCCAGGGGCATAGGGAGGCTGGCATTTGGGATTTTTGCCTGACTGGATAATCTCATTGTTCTGGTCACAAAATTTGGGACATATGTCCCAACTTTGGCTAATGAGTGCTACTTCAAGATTTCTGTTCAAATATCTGAGAGAGAATACTTTTTTTAATGGACTGCAACAAGGAAGGCTGGCTGTAAGTCCAGAGTTATTAATAACCCTCCTGCTACCACATGAAACATAAAAATGAACCAAGATGAAGGTGGTTAAAACTGAGAAAGAGAAAGAGTAGGTATTAATAGCATGGTTTGAGCTCTAGATCAAGCAGCCCTTAGCTTGTGTCAGTCAGGTCCTAGGAGGAAGCAGAATTCACTCCAGATGGTTTATATGAAACATTTTAATGAAACAACTATTTACAGAGGAGTAAGCAAAATTAAGGGAATAAGTAAGGAAGTATGAGATACTCAACATCCAGGAAAAGTAGAAAGTTGTTACCATCTCAGGAGCTGAAGAGACAAGGGGAAGGCATAGTGTTATTCCAGCTCAGTAAAATCTGAAATAATCAGTGCCTTATGGGGTGTTTGTAGTAGAGGTATGAAACTCATACTTGAAGGACAGAGTGAGTAGAACAGAAATGATTTGGTATTTTTCTCAGCTAGCCCTCCAGTCTTTGCCTAGTAAATCCCTTGTCATCATCCAACTAAAAGAGCTAGCAAGAAAGTCAGTGAGGTAATTAACAGAAATCAGCCTCCAATGTCATAGAAAAGGCTGAAGACAGGTGGATAATGCATGGGAAGTGGGGTACAAAGAGAATAATTTCCACAGAGTCAAACTGAATATCATATAACTTTTCATGTATCTGAGCTAAAACATTTTGTGCATCTCCACTTTTTCTTTTAACGCAATTGGAAATTGGTATTTTGTCTCTTGCAATTAAGATCTTAGCTAATAAATCCTTTGGATCATGAAAAATTACAGTAGCCTCTGCCACACAGAAATCTTTTACTGTAGCATATCTTTCTCTGCAGAGGGTCAGAGTGATCTTGAAACATCCAGTTATACAATTAGTAAGTGAAATGTATGTATGTACACACTGTTCCAGTTCTTTCTGCAGAGACCAGCTGGGAAAGTGATCACGACTCAGTGCTTCTTCCATATCTATTAGGCCAAAATATTAATAGAATGAGTGGAGTAGTTGGAATATTTTCATGTCTAGTTTAATGTGGATGGGTAAATATTCATATGACGGCAGCTTCTTTTCACAGAGAGCTCAGTGGGAATGCTTCTTCAAATTAAATGAGTCCAGTGGGGCATTTAAAGTTGGAAAAAAAGAGATAGGAATGTTTCTGCAAGACATAGGTGAATGATTGCATGAGCCTTAGGTCTCTAGACCCCAGAAAGTGTTTCCTCTGCTTATTCAAATTGGAATTCTATACCATAAGGTAGAGGTAATGAAAAGGTAGCAAATGAATCTTAAATTCTATCATCTGGAAGGAAGGTCACAAAGTCCATTTCCTTCATTTTACAGGTGAGGAAAATGTGGGCCAGAGAGATGAAGTGACTTGCTGAATGTCACCCAGCTCATCAGTGACAGAGCAAGAATTAGAACTTGAATTTCCTAAATCTTAGTCTTATGCATTTAATTCTACTATGTCATATTATATAGCTTAAAATGCAAAAATGAGAGATGGGCTTGAATTCTAACTCTGTAGCTTTGTTGTTCCATCTGTAAGCAAAGTACTTACCTTCTCCACAATGAAATATGTTTATTGGATTTCAATCATTGTCCCTTTTCTGGAGTTCAGGCCATAATTTTATTGATAGATATGTACTTTCCTTTTCACAAATTACGTATAATCTTACCCAGCTCAATCAGTTCTTTTATAATCACAAAATGATGATGTTCATCATGGAACTCCCTATGCATGAAAGTGTTAGAACTCAGAAGTCCCCTACTAGTCAAATCACTGTCAAGTTCAATGTAACTCCTTTCTGTGCTGTCTGAAAATGTCAGCATGCAAGAGTTAAGTGTGACAGAGGCCACATTTGCTAATCATTGAACTTTTGTGTTTAAGGTAACTAGACTCTGAGTGTTATGGCAAACACTTTAAACTTCTTTGTCCCGAGTTAATAAGCAGACATTGATTTTTCTCTTCGTTAACTACAAACTGTCCTGGGTAATCCAATTGAAAAGCTGGCAGTATCTAGGGCCTCCCACTTTTAAGAAGAGCTTTCAGGAGGGCTTAGTTCAGCCTTTTTTCTCTGGTTTACCCCAAAGAAGCAACAAGGTTTTGATTGCATTTGCCATTTTTAGTGGTTTGGTCTCTCCTGATGTGACAGCAACTTTGGGCCAGAGGGTTAGGTTTGATTTACTCTGTAATGAGGCTTTAGGGACAGTTTTCTCTACTAATCTCATACTCCACTTAAGTAACAATAAGTGTGGCTTATAAATGTTGCCATTCTGTAGTTCCCTGAAAGACTTGCTGATCAGTGTGAAATGTCAATGTCACTGTTATTTCTTTGAACTTGAGTTATTTTAGTCTTGTACCTCAAGCCCTAAATGAAGTTCCTAAACCATAAATAAATGTAGTAATTGGCCCAAACCACAGTGACACTGGCAAGTCTTTGATATATTGCTAAACAGTCATATGCTCCTCTTGGAATCAAAGCATTTCAGAGTTGGATGAGGCCTAAAAGGTCATTTGCTCCTACTCTTTATTCTACCCTCTAGTTATATTGCAACTAGGGTATCAAAGGTCATGCAGACCTTTGATATTTAAAGAAAATTGGTTTGAACTGCTTTACCCTCATTCTGTGAAAGTATTGCTCTCCAAAAAGACTTTTGCAAATTTTTCACATGCTTATATTCACTCATTGCCTCTCTTTTCGATGAGACACTTAATTCCAGTGTTTCTTCCTCTTCTCTCTGGTATGCTGTGACACATGGTATTCTGCCCTGTCCTCTTGATTTTCTCCAGCTCTTACATGAAGAGGACGTTTGTGAGTATATGAAACTTTACTGGAGACCCCATACAACTTGTGTAACAGCATAGCAAACAATTTAAAATTGAAAGTAAGGTTGCTTCAACTTTAAAATTCCTTGTGGCTGAGATGCAGTAGGAATTTTTCTACAGGATTTCTGCTCAGCTCCTCAGCCTTCTTTGTAATGTCTCAGCTAGGCTTCTTATTTGATTCGGCTTCATCATGAGTATTTAACTTCTTTCAGTGTAACTAAGTCTTTCCTAGTCCTATCTGACGAAAGATACCACAAGCAGCTCCATCTGAACGAATAAATACACCCATTAAAGTGGATTTCTAAATATGTACCATTTTTTCCCTGACAAGAAGTCTGCTATGGACCAATTTTCACCTCCCAGTCTGCTCCCTTCCCTCTTCCTTCCTCTCTCTTTCTTCACCTTCCTTATCTCTCAATCCCTCACCTGCCCTCCCCTCTTCTCTCTTCCTCTCTCTTTGTTTCTTTCTCTCTCTCTCCTTGTAACCAGGGTGCAGGGGTGCTAGAGCACCTGGCTCCAGGGAGACTAAATAAACCAGGTTTAGCTACTCACTGCTAACAAAATCTGAAGGCATCACTGATGAGTGGTGGTGAAACAAGAAAAAAATTTTATTTCAGTGAAACTAACACCAGGAAGACAGTAGTCTAACATCTCAAGGACTGTCTCCAAAGCACTGAAGATGCTTCTAGGCTTATATAAGGAAAATGTGGGACAAAGTTCAGTGGGTACATGCAGGTGGACAGTAAAAGTCAGGTTGATCATTGTCTTGGGGTCAATTATGTGGGGCCTTGCTGGTACAGGACAGTCCTTATTGCTTAAGGGGTAATTTCAGTCTCCATCATGGGATGCTTTGCCTACCAGGTCTTTTGCTTGTTTTAAGAGATAAGTTGGAAAGAAGAACTTAATTAGAAAGGAAAGACTAACTGAAGTCCTCTTTTAACCCTACCTCTCTTACATTCCCATCTCCCTTTCTCTTGTCTTTTTTTTTCAAGATTTTGGAGAGGTGGAAAATAATTTTCCCTCTATTCTTCTAGGTTCTTGGCTGAGACTCCCCTGTAATGAAAGACAGATTAACAGAAGAAAAGCAAACAGAAGTTTAATAACATGTATAGAATTTCTATACATGGGATACAACCAGAAAGTCGAATAGCAGCCAAAAATGGTCCAAGCCATCATATTAAATATCATCTTTAGCTACTGACAACATAAAAATTTGGGGAGGCATGAGTGGGAGAAACGGTTAATGGGAGGTTACCAGAAAACGCAGTAGCAAGTAACAACAATAAGTTGTTATACAAATCTAAGTCCATTGCCTTCTCCACTGATAAGGGTTTCTGGAGATTTAGGCATTCTTCTCTTCCTGGTACAGAGATGAAGACATACGTACAAATGGGATATTTTTCTTATAAATATAAATTTCTCTGACAAAAAAATAACTTCTGCTGGGTTTTCAGAGCTTTTGTGTCTGGTGTTTCTTAAAAATAACCAGCTCAAGATAATCTTTATATCATAGAGACATATTTTGGGGTGGCAAATTCTATTCCCCTTCAACTACAAAGCTGTTAAAACTAGGAGGTACAACACAAAAACTATGTGCTTTTTTTTTTTTTTTGTAGTTTTATTTTTTCTCAGTATTCCAGGATTCATTGTTCGTGCATCATACCCATTGCTTCATATGGTCTTTCTTTTGAAATTTTAATTAGATAAGAATACTAACCTTTAAAGATATTGCTCAAGGACATACACATTATTTTACTGTTAAAAATCATACAAATGCTAATATATTGAAACTAAAAACGTCTTTAAGAACAGTTTTACGTTCACAACAATGTTTAAAAGAAGGTGAAGAGATTTCCCTTATACCCCTTGTCCCCATACATGCATGGCCTCCCTAACTATCCACATGCCCTATCAAGGTGAAACATTTATTACAATTGATAAACCTACATTGCCACATCATTATCACCCAGATTCCATAATTTATATAAGATTATATTCACTCTTGGTGTTGTACATTCTATGAGTTTGGACAAATATATATGGATATGTATTCATCATTATACTATCATAAAGAGTATTTTCATTACCCTAAAAATCCTCTGTGGTCTGCTTATTCATCTCTCCCCATCTCAACCCTAACCCTAGCAACCACTGATCTTTTTACTGTCTCCATAGTCTTGCCTTTTCCTGAATGTCATGTAGTTGGAGTCATACAGTATGTAGTCTTTTCAGATTGGCTTATTTCACTTAGGAATATTCCTGTAAAGTCCTATAATTTTCCATGGCTTAGCCTATTTCTTTATAGGACTGAATAACACTCCATTGTCTGGATGTACCACAGTTTATATATTTCTATTATATTATATTATATATATTATATATTATATATTATTATATTATATTATATTCCCAAAGAATATCCTTGTTGCTTCTCACTTCTGGCAATTATGAATTAAGATGCTGCAAACAATCATGTGCAGATTTTTGTGTAGACAATAAGTTTCAACACTGTTGGGTAAATGCCAAAGAACATGATTGCTGCATTATATGGTAAAAGTATGTCTAGTTTTATAAAACCATCAAACTGTCTTCCAGATTGGCTGTACCATTTTGTATCCCCAGCAGTGAATGAGGGTTCCTCTTGCTTCAGATCCTCATCAGCATTTTGTGTTGTCAGTGTTCCAGATTTTAGCATCTAATAGGTGTTTCATGGTATTTTATTGTTGTTTTAATTTGCATTTTCCTCATAACATATGATGTGGAGCATCTTTCCATATCCTTATTTACCATCTGTGTATCTTTGGTGAAGTATCTGTTGAGATCTTTGCCCCATGTTTTAATCAAGTTGCTTGTTTTCTTACTGTTGAGTTTTAAGAGTTCTTTGTGTATTTTGGATAACAGATGTTATCCAAATCCTTTATCAGATGCGCCTTTTGCAAATATTTTCTTCTAGTCTGTGGCTTGTTCTGTCGTTTCCTTGACATTGTCTTTTGCAGAACAGAAGTTTTAAATTTTAATGAAGTCTATCTTATCAATTATTTCTTTCATGGATTGTGCCTTTGGTGTTGCTAAATCTCTTTTCATTCCCATTTTCTGAGTTTCAGTCTTGGACCACTTAGTCAAGGTGCCATTTTCCATGTTATATTAATAATGGTATATGTAATAAATGTGGATTCTGAGAGATTTAAATTAAATGTGAATACTTACATTTTCTTAGTGGTTATGGATTAAAAAAATAAGAACTACTTTATTTGAATTTTTACCAATTGTTTTTATACTTTATCACTCTTTTAAAGAGCTTCCAGCCATATTTCATGACATATTTCATCCTCTAATTTATGCTCTTTTCCATATGGAATGAATTTTTGTGTATGTTGTAAAGTAAGGCCAATGTTTATTTAATTTATTTTTTAAAATATTTTATTTATTTATTTGACAGACAGATCACAAGTAGGCTGAGAGGCAGGCAGAGAGAGGAAGGGAAGCAGGCTCCCTGCTCAGCAGAGAGCCCAACTCGGGGCTCAATCCCAGGACCGTGAGATCATGACCTGAGCTGAAGGCAGAGGCTTTAACCCAATGAGCCACACAAGTGCCCCCAATGTTTATTTTTTAATATGATATCCAGTTAAGCAAGCAGAACTTATTAAAGGACTATCTTTTTTGTGCTGAATTTTAGTGGCAACTTGGTTGAAAATAAGTGTTTGTATATGCCTGTCTGTTTCTGGGCTGTGTATTCTGTTCCATTGGATACTTTTTCCTATAAGAATAGACAAAAAATATGGATATCACACTGTCCTAATACTTTAGCTTCATACTAATTCTTGATGTTTAGTCCTATAAGTCACATAGCTTTGCTCTTTTTAACAAGATTGTGTTGGCTATTATAGATAATATTCATTGCCATTTAACTTTTTAAATAAGCTTGCAAATTTATTCTAAAATTCATTGTAGATTTGATTGGGATTGCATTCCATTTTTAAATGAAGTTTGGGAAAATTGTTTCTTCATAATATTGGTCCTTTAAATCATGGACATAGTATATCCCTTCATTTATTTGGGTATTCTGTAATGTTTCTCAAAATGCTTTCAGTTTTCTATGTATATGTTGTACACATCTTTCATTTGGTTTCTCCTAAAGTTTTTGATGTCTTAAATATTGTGAATAATGCCTATAAAATTTACTTACAGTTGTAAGTAAATATACAGTTGATTTCTAGATATATTGAAATTTTATTTAGAATCCTTGATAAATTATTTTGTTATTTCTAACAGTTTTTCTAGAATCATTTTGATTTTTTTAGGTACATAATTATCATTTGTAAATAAAGAGAGTTTTAATCTCTTTTTTTCTGTTTTTTTTTTTTTTTTTTTTTTTATGGCAGTTATTTTATTGCCTTATTTCACTGACCTTGACTGCCTCATCACTGTATTATATTTAGTAGAACTGGAAGTAATCAATATTTCTTGGCTTATTTTGAGCCTCCAAAGGAAAATATTCAATGTTTCACTGCATTTCTTTGACAGCTTTTATTTTCTGTTTGTCTATTGATTCCTTTTCTATAGATAGCTTTTAGTAGGCTAAGGAATATCTCTCCTATTCTTGATTTCCTGGGAGTATTTTTGTTGTTATTTAATGACTAGATATTTAAATTTATCAAGTGAGTTTTCTGCATTTATTGAGATACTGATATGTTATTTTATTCTGCTTATGTGATACACTGCATTGATGGGTTTTCAGATTATAATTAAAATTTTATGTACCTATAAACCCCATTTGTTAGGATGAAATATGATTTTTCGTTAACACTAGATCAGATAGCTTAAATAATGCTTGGATTTTTTTGTTGTGTATTTGTCGATGGGCGACATTGGCATGTAAATTTTCTCTTGCATGCTATTCTTGTCAGTTTAAATGCCAAAGTTATACTAGTTCATAAAATGGGTTTTGAGGTATCTTAACTTTTTTCTATTCTCTGAAAAAGTGTTTTGTCCTTAAACATTTGAAAAAAATTACTGGTGAAACCATCTTCTCCTGTAGTTTTCTCAATGGGAAGGTTTTAACTTATATAATTAATTTATTAGTAAAAATAGAGGTTTCTCTATTTCAAAATTTTTTATATCAATTTTGATTACTTGGTTTTCAAGTTGTCAAATTTTTGATGTAGACATGTAATTATGTACTTTTGTAACTCTCTTAAGATATGTAGAATCTGAAATAATGTCAACATTTTCATCCTTGATATTATCTATTTGTCTTTTCTCTAATTTTTTTTCTAATTAGCTTAGCTAGGTGTTTATCAGTTCAATCAATGTTTAAGAGAGTGATCCTCTTCTCTGTTGAATGTATGTTTTCTGTTCTTGATTACATTCTTCTTTTACTCTCTTTAGATTAAACTGGATATTTGTTTGCTAGTTTCTTAAAAAGAAAGTTTAGATCACTGATTTAATTTTCTTCTTTTATAGTACATACATTGTCTTCTGAACACTGAAATAACTAAATTTCACACATTTTTGTCTTGCCATAACATTATCGTAACTCAGTAGAAAATATTGATATTTTTCTTTGACTCATTGGGGTATTTGGAAGTCTGTTTCTTCATGTCCAGATATTCAGGGTTTATCAAATTATACTGAGTATATTGAGTTCTATTGTAATTGAAGTGTTCATAGAACATACTCTATATTGTTTCATTCTCAGACAGTTATCAAATGTTGTTTTTTGACCCAATGTATGTAATGGTTAATGTTGCATATTCACTTAAAATATGTTAATTTGAAACTTTACAGATCTCTGTCTTGCTAATTCTAAGTAAATTTTTCTATCAATTTCTCATAAATGTATGTTAAAATATCCAAATATAATTGTAGATCATTGTATTCTCACTTTTAGCTCTGTTGACTTGATATCATAAAATTTAAATCATATTATAACACCAATAAATTTAGGATTGTTATGGCTCTCTGTTTAATTGACCCTTTAGTTCTTATGGAATTATTTTTGTTTATCTCTACTAATATTTCTCACCTTAAAATATTCTTAGCTCATATGAATATATCTAGGTGAATATGCCTTTAATTAGTGTTTACATAGTATGTTCTTATTCTCTCCTACTTTCAAGATATTCTGGTTCTTATTTCAAACTGTGTACTTCATAAAAAATATAGTTTATTTTACATTTTTGAATTTTTAAAAGTATTCTAATAAGTTTATTGAGGGATGCACAAATATATATCTATATATTATATGCATATATATAGACATATGTATATTTAAAATACAGAATTTGTTGAGTTTTGTCATTTGTGTACACCCATGAAACTAACACCATATTCAGAAGATTAATATAGTCATTATACCCCCCCCCAAATTTCCTTGTGGCATTTTGAATTCCTTTTCCCTTTTCCATTCCAGGCGATTTTATTAAGCTACATTCTGTCATTGGATACTAGTTTGCATTTCCTAGAAATTTATATGGAAATTAAATCATAAAAGCTCTACTTTTTTATGGTCTGGCTTCTTTCACTCCGCATAATTATCCTGAGATTCATCCTTAATGCTTATATCAGTAGTTCATTCTTTTCATTGCTAAGTAGTATTTTATTTTACAGATGTAACACAACTTATTTATAAATTGTTGGATAAATGTTGATGGACATTTGGGTTATTCCTGGTTTTTGCAAAAACAAAAAAAAAAACGGTGCTATGAACATTTTTAATTTGCATACACACCTTTATGTGAACATATACGTGCATTTTTCTTAGGTAGAAGCAAGGAATTGAATAACTGGATAGTCATATGGTACTTTATATTTAACTTTTAAAGAAACCCCCAAAATGTTTTCAAATTTGTTTTCTATTTTGCATTACCAGTAGAGTATCTCTTATATAAATGGAATATAAGCAATTCATTTATTCTTACCAGACTTAGTAAAGTCATTCTTTTTAATTGTAGTCATTCTAGTTGGTAAATAGTGGTATATCACTGTGATTTTAATTTGCATTTTTGCCTAATAAAAAAATGATGTTGAGCATTTTTTATGGCCTTATTTGACATCTGTATATCCTTTTTAAAGTTTTGTTTATTTATTTATTTATTTATTTTTTAAAGATTTTATTTATTTATTTATTTGATAGACAGAGATCACAAGTAGGCAGAGAGGCAGAGAGAGAGAGAGGAGGAAGCAGGCTGTCCGCAGAGCAGAGAGCCCGATGCGGGGCTCGATCCCATGGCCCTGGGATCATGACCTGAGCTGAAGGCAGCGACTTTAACCTGCTGAGCCACCCAGGTGCCCCAGTTTTGTTTATTTTTTGAACTGTAATTGACCTATAACATTATATTAGTTTCAGGCATAAAACATAATGATTTCATATTTGTACATATTGTGAAATGTTCACCACAATAAGTCCAGTTAACATCCATCACTACAATGCTTGTAATTTTTTCTGTAATGAGAACTTTTCAGATTTACTCTCTTAACTCTCCAATATACAGTACAATGTTATTAATTAAAGTTAGTATGCTGTATATTACATTTCTAAGCTATTTATTTTATAACTGGAACTTTGTACATTTTGATCACCTTTACCCGTTTTGACCACCATCCACTGCCCACCCCTTGCAACTACCAATCTGTTCTCTGTATGGATGAACTCAGTTTTTGTGCTTTAGGTGTTTTGTTTGTTTGTTTCTTTGTTTTGGACTTCACAAATAAGTGAGATCATACAGTATTTGTTTTTCTCTATCTGATATATTTCACTTAGCACAATGTCTTCAAGTTCCATTCATATTATGTCAAACGTCAAGCTCTTCTTTTTCATGGCTGAATAATATTTCACAGTCGTTCTGTACCATATTTTCGTTATCCATTCATTTGTTGAAGGACACTTGGGTTTTTTCCATATCTTGGCTATCAATATTATAATGTTGATGCAATCAATATATGGCTACAAAGATCTTTTACAGTTAGTTGCTTACTTTTATTTTTGGATAAATATTCAGAAATGCAATTGCTAGATTATATGGTAGGGATTTTTTTTAACATTTTGAGGAACCCCCATACTGTTTTCCATAGTTGCTGCACCAGTTTACATTCCCACCAACAGTGCACAAGTGTTCCCTTGCAGTTGTCTGGGGACATTTCCAAATTGGTGATTCAAATCAGTTTTTTTGTGCCCTATACCTCAGATATATGCTTCATCCATAATATGTGCTTGCTGTATTGTTTCTGGTTTTAAGAAAAAGACTAACAAATGGGTTAGATGAAACTCAAAAGAGTCATTAACTATAGATAGTAAATGCATCATTAACCTATAGGACATGTTAAATACAGATAGAATAAATGGGCATTTATGTGTTAAATATAGAAAAAAATAAATAATAATATTACTTGTAGATAAAAAGGGATAGAAGGATGCCTGGGTGGCTCAGTTGGTTGAGTATCTGACTCTTGGTTTTGGCTCAGGTCATGATTTCATGGCTCCCGGGACTGAGCCCAGCATCAGGATCCATGCTCAACGTGGAGTCTGCTTGAAGATTCTCTCCCTCTGACCCCCCCACCTCACTCTTTCTCTCCATCTCTCAAATAAATAAATAAATAAATAAGCAAATATATGTTTTTAAAAAAGAGAGAGAGAGGGATAGAAAGCAACATAAATCTTAAATATTCATAAAGCATGGATCAGCTTTCTCTACCTCAAATTGAATACTCACTGGGGAAAATAATCAAATTTTTTTACTTGCCTTCTTTTTAATTTATAAAGTTAGCCTTAATTTACTAACTTAATTTCCAAACACTAACCTTTTTTGCAGATATTAAATTTCAAGAAAGATTTTATTTATATAATTTTTCTCTTTATATATAGCCTGAAGAGAGTCAATCAGATTTTTGTCCCATTTTCCTTTAGTGGAAAGATTTTTCTTCCTTGTTTAAACTTTATGTGAGATTATAGACTTCATTTTTTATCAGAATTATGCATGTGTCATCTATCCAACTCTCCATCTCTCATGAATTTAGTATTTTGTCTCTTGACCATTGTATGTAACCTTTAAATCCAGAGTACCTGGTTACCCATTTGATGACAGATGACATCAGAAAGGTTTAATTTTCACCCTTGCTTATACTTATGGATTAGTCTGTGCTTTTTAGCCTTTATAATTTTAGAATTTTGGCAAAGATTTTATTATTTATACAGTGTGTGTTTTGGATATTTAAAAATAAAATAAAGATATAGTAGTTATTATATATTCTGAGGTATCAGCCACATTTTAGGATTGTTTCCAAATTCCACTCTTTGGGAAACCTTCACCATTGGATCATTTTTTCTGTCAATTGTATATAACCTTTATATATTTAAATAAGTTTTAACTATAGGATCACTAAATACAAACATATTTTTGAATTTTCACAGGGAGAAATAAATGATTATAACTCACTATTGTTTGGTGAAATACTTATTGAAGTGAATATCGGGCATATATGTTAGTTAATAAGAAAGACAAATACAATTTATACTTTAAGAGAATCAAATCATTTTCTTTGTGAACTGGGTTTGTTTAGAATGATGTTATTCATATGTCTAATTACCAAACATTTCCCCTTCTTGTTACCCTATGAATTGCATTCCTTCCCACTGAAATTTCAGACCCTTATCCTCTTCTCCGTAGTTCAAGATTTTATTTGCCTTTGGAAATAAAAGGCAAAGATTTTATTTGTCTTTGGAATTTCCATGTCTGGGTGGATTTCCCATATGTATAAAATTAAATTTGATTTTTTTCCTTTTAATCTGTCTCATTTCAATGTGGTTCTTAGTCCTGACAGAAGGATTTTTGAAAGGACAAGAAATTCTTGTTCCCTGACAACACAAAGACTGAAAGTTTGGAGGAAAGTCTTTCATACAGTTCTGTTCTTTGGGGGTTTGGGAGAGTCTGGTGGTGGGTATTAAGGAGGGCACATATTGCATAGAGCACTGGGTGTGGTGCATAAACAATGAATCTTGGAATACTGAAAAAATAAAACAAAAAAAAGAAATGTAAAAAAAGTCTGTGGCCCACTTTTGATGGAAGATAAGGTTATAGAATGAATGTTCTCCCTGGGAATATAGGCACATAGTCTTTATAAATAGAACACTAGGTAATTAACTATTCTGGTCAGACTGCATAATTCTGTTTTGGATAAAATTATATTTTTCTTAATTCTTCATATGTACATCCTTGTGTAGACTAGCTAATAGACTAGCTTCATATGTACATCCTTGTGTAGACTAGCTAATACAGGTGGATAATTTCCTAATGCATTTCCTAAGTGTGTTCTATGAGACACCATACGACATGCCTCATAAGAAATATAAACATTATTTTACGGTCAATTAAGTTGCCCTCCCTTACACTACCACATTAAAGGCATAAAAATGTTTTAGAGCAAATAAATCTGTTTACTTTTGAATATTTTTGTGTTGGTAGAATTATACTTTGGCCATCTATCCATTTTTATTAGTGTTAGTTTGATTAGTGTTAGTTACTTTCTATTAGCATTCAAAGGAATTAGAACATCATTTGAGAAACTGAATAGGAGCCTTCAGTATAAGTGAAATCTAGATGAAGTTAAAATTTGGAACTTCTTCATTTTTCTTTCTTTGGCCTCATCACTCCTTGTACTCCTACTGTTTTGCTGTTTGTGCCATGCTCTCACAATGTCCTAATTTCAATGGAAGAGAGATGGAAATAATAAAGCTACATTAGTATTTTTCTTGGGTATTGGAATACATGCTCCATTAGACTTAAAAGATCTGAATTCAGATAGCAGATCTGCTACTGACTAACCATGTAACTTTGGACAAGTTAACCTTCAGAATTCTGTACCATAAAAAAAGAAACCATCATGCATCCATCTACCTCATAGAGTTTATATGGTGGAAGATATAAAGATTAATTAATTAGTGTTCATTTGTTGGTAGTGACCTTTTTTTGAACATTAAAATGTTATGAAAATTTAAGATAATTGTTATATGTATATAGTTGTTATACATACACAGAATATATTATATATATTGTTACATATCACAGACTTGTTGCAAAAAAAGTTATGTCAGACAGCCTCAAAAATAAAATTATTTTCAAATGTAAAAACTGAAGCTATAACCAGATACAACAAAAGATAAGAACCAGATAGTAAAATGAAATCAATAAGAGTTCATATACATATGTACATGCTGTCTGGGACTGCCTGCATAATTGAATTGACAGAATTTTTACTATTTCTTTTCTTCTTCAATTCCAGTATAATTAACATACAGTGCTATATTAGTTTCAGGTGTACAATACAGTGATTCAAGAATTCTGTAAATTACTCAGTGCTCACATGAGTGAGTGTACTTAGTCGCCGTCGCTCATTTCACCCATTTCCCCACCCACCTCCTGTCTATCCATGTTGTTGCAGATGGCAAGATGTCATTCTTTGGTATGGCTGAGTAATATTCCACTGCGTGTATATACCACTTCTTCCTTATCCATTCATCCATCCGTGAAACTTGTGTTACTTATGCAATTTGGCTATTGGAATAATGCTGCAATAAACATAGGGATGCATTTATCTTTCCAATTAGTGTTCTCATATTCTTTGGGTAAGTACCCAGAAGTAGATTACTGAATCATATGACAATTCTATTTTTAATTTTTTGAGGAAACCTCCATACTGTTTTCCACAGTGGTTGCACCAGTTTGCATTCCTAGCAAAATGCACGAGGGTTTTTCTCTATATCCTGACACTTGTTTCTTGTTTTTGATGTTAGCCATTCTGACAGGTGTGAGGTGATATCTCCTTATGGCTTTAATTTGCATTTACCTGATGATTAGTGACATTTTTGAATATTGTTTACATGTGTCTTTTGGCCATCTGGATGCTCCTTTGGGGAAGGAAATGTCTTTTCATATCTCCTGCCCATTTTTAATTGGATTATTTGGTTTTTGAGGTTGAACTATATTAATCTTTATATATTTTGGATACTAACTAATCCTTTATCAGATTATGTAACTTGCAAATATCTTCTCCCATTCAGTAGGTTGTCTTTTAGTTTTGTTGATTGTTTCCTTTGCTGTGCAAAAACTTGTCATTTTGTTGTAGTACTAGTAATAGTTTTTCTTTGTGTTTCCCTTGCTTTAGGAGATAGATCTAGAACAATGTTGCTAAGGCTGATGTCAGAGAGATTACTGCTTGTGTTCTCTTCTATGATTTTTATGGTTTCAGGTCTCACATTTAGGTCTTTAATCCATTTTGAGTTTATTTTTGTGTATGGTGTGGAAAGTGAGTTTCATTCTTTTCATGTACCTGTTCAGTTTTCCAATACCATTTGTTGAAGAGACTGTCCTTTTCCCATTGCATGTTCTTGCTTCTGTTGTCAAAGATTAATTGACCAAATAAATCATAGGTTTGTTTCTGGCTCTTTATTCTGTTCTGATGGTCTATGTGTCTGTTTTTGTCCCAGTACCATACTGTTTTGAATACTACACCTTTGTAGTATAATTTGATATCTGGGATTGTGATATCTCCAGCTTTATTCCTTTTCAAGACACCTTTGGCTCTTTGGGATTTTTTGTTATTTCATACACATTTTTAGATTATCTGTTCTGGTTCTATGAAAAATGCTATTCGTATTTTGATGGAGATTGCATTAAATCTGTGTACAATTACTACTCTTAAATCCTGTAGTCAAAGATCATTTGTATAGCAAATGTGGGGAAAATAGAAATGTTGAAGGATAGTTTAATAGAAATTAAAGAAAAGGAAGAAATTTCTTTAGGGACAAAAAGGTCTTCTTTTTTAAATCTAACTTCTTAAAACTCCAAAATTATTGGTAACAAAATAAATCTATTCAAATGAAAAACATTTATCATGTAATACTCTCAAACTTTTGTAAATGAGTCAGAGAGTTTGTCAGGTCCTTGGCTTGATCCAGTGGCCAACACTAAAGACTCTATTGCTCAGTGTAAGAATGCATTTTACTTTGTTAGCTATTAAAAAGTCAACATGGAAAAAATATTTGGTTTTTATCCCTTTGAAGCCTAAAGATATTTATCCAAGAATTTGCCCAACATAAATCCTTCCAATCTTTAATCTAAGTAAAAATACACTTTTTAAAAAATATTTTACTTCATTCACTTCTTTCATAGCATTTGCATATTTTAACATTATTAGAATTTTTTTAATTACTATACATCTAGCTTGTAGCCTGAAGCCTCCCAGAACAAAATACCATGATTTTTTCTTTGCTATATTTTGTCTTCCAACTATTGTGCTTGGCTCCCAATATTGAATGAATAAGTGCATAAATTGCTGAAAGCTATTTTCTAATAAATATCTGGTTAGCAGAAATTCTTTCAAAGAATTATTAAGAAATAAGTATGAATGAATTAAAACATAAACATGATTTTGAGTGAAAATAATTAGACTGAAACAAAGTACTACTGTATGACTCCATTTAAAATAATTCATGAACAGGCAAACTCATGATATCAGAAGTCAGAATGTTGCTAATTCTTGGTGGTGGGGGTGGGGCAGTTACAGAAGGAGCACTATGGGGCTTCTGGGATACTGGAAATGCTCTGTTCCTTAATCTGTTGCTGGCTATCCAGGTGTCTTCAAGTTTATGTAAAATCCATTGAGCCTGACCTGTATACTTCTTTATATGTATGCTACCCTTTATAAAAATGTGTTCAGAAATAATACCTTATTGCCTGAAGCAAAAATAGATTGGATCATTTGGCTGTCCTTTTTTATTCTAATGGCAAATATTAAATGAATATTTTGTCAGAAGTCTTAAAGATACTTCATATCCTCTCCTTCACGTAGCTTTTAAGAGACATTTGCAAGAAAAGAGGCAAGCCACCAATGATTATCAAATCAAAGATCTTATAGATGTGCATTTGAGCATGACAACCTTCATAGCAGACTAATTTTCTATTTCCCCAGCACCCACTTTCCTCACATTCCTGTTATGCTACCAACTTTAAACTGGATTTCTCTCTCTTCTCCCAGCTACATACTATGAGTCACATCAGATCTTTTTTTCCACAGTATTTCATGCCCAAAAGATATTCAGTGTACTCCCAGATACAGGAAAAATGGAAATATTATCCAGTAATCAAAATGAAAAGATTGACCTATGATTCTTTCTCAAGTTTTCCTCTTATGGTTGAGAACCATGTTGGTTTATTCAGAGACTGGGTGTTGATTTTTTATCTCCAGTCAAAACACAATCTTGGATCCTCTTCATTGTTGGAAAAACATTTATATCTTTGGCATTCAAACCAGTGAGGAAAAAAAATTGTCTTTCCTAAAGATAGATGTCCTATAAAAGTGCTCTGTGATCAATCCCATAATGAAAGGCTTGTTGCTTCCACATGGAAAGACTAGGAAATCCATAGTTTAGGTATGTGTGACTTAAATTAGGAATACACAAACATCACAAAATAAACACCATGGTTTTGCATCTACTTGCTAGACAGAAACACTGGCATTAATAATATTACTATAAAAGTCCAGTCTCCCTATTTTCATATGTGCATGTGCAACGCTTTTTGTAGTATTATATATCATACTTATCAGATACTGTTTACCCCCACATTTTACTTGTCATCTGCCCAACGTTCCCCTAATAAACCTTGAAACTGCTAAAGAGAGATAACTGGTAAGACCTGTCTGGTGAAACCACAGCATGCTTTGAAAAGGAGGGAAGTTGTTTAAGAAGGTTATGGAGTTGCAACTTTATTTCCTTGAAGGTTTAAACAACAACAACAACAAAATTGTATATTGAAGAGTTAAGTTTAAGATGAGTTCAGTCCTCATTCTAACACTCCTTACATGTCATGCATCCTTTGTAAATGTTAGTTTCCTCTATATGAAGTGAGACATGATAATGATAACAGGTTGTTATTAAGCAAACTTTTTGATGGATGTTATGAAAAACAGATAAGTTAAAGTTATTAGAAGTATACTGAAGACATAATAAATATGAGTAAATACTGAATGATGTATTTGATACTCTCTAATAAAAGGGGATGTGTAATGACTCTTCAGACTGGGGTCTTTGGATATTCTTTGGATATTCTTTGGATATTCTTCCAAAATAAATAATCATCAGTTTTCATTTTTTATAAGGTACTTTTCAATTCCATGCCCCCATTTTTCATTTTTATTTAGTTCATTCACATAATTGAGAGCAGAGTTATAGAAAGATTGCTAGGACTTAACAACAACAACAAAAAGTTGCTGGGGGAAAAGGTCTGGAACTTCAGAGGAAAGGAATGTAATTCATACAGTACTAAGAAGGGGAGCTGTTTCATAATTAGATGTTTGCCCTGCCATACATATGGGTCACTCAGATAAAATTTATCTTTGCTAATAACTCTTATTCTGGGAAAGATCCCTAGTTTAGATTATTCTACGTAGTTAAGAGAGGGGGAAATTTTCTCTTGAGCCCACAATATCTCAATTGTTTTCAGCTCAAAATAATCTTCATGCAAAAGTGGTCCATCTTGGTGTCGTGTGTCCTTGGTCCCTACAGTGTTATTAATGTTCAACAAGAAGTTGTTATTGGACTATATACATACATACTTAGGGGAATAAAATAAAATTTGTTAAGAAAAAAATCAGAGATTTATTTTTAATTGCCTGTTTAGATGGTCTCCTCCTTTAGAATCAATAGTTCTAAAAATTGGCAATAGGGGTCATGATCCATGAAGCAACATGAACTTTAGTTTCGTGCAGTTAAACCCAAGTGGGCCAATAGATTATTTTTTTACCTCTGATGATTAAATAGGTATTGTTGCTCAATAAAACATGGGACCTGTGCCTTAACCTCTCTTTTGGTTCACAAGCTATTATTTGAAGATACCACAATGCTTAGATTTCTTTCTGCAGTGGAGTCTAATGTTTCTGGATTGGTTTTTTGTTTGTTAGTTTCATTTTGTTTTGTTTTCCCATCATACAAGTTTTCCCTGTAGGAAGATAGAGATAACTTGTGTCTTAGGTAATTAATTTTTAGTATTCCAGATCTTTTGATAGGCTCTATAGTGAAGATTATTTCTCTTTCTGAATCATTCCCAGGAGGATTAAATGTAGAAGCAATGTGCCATTTAAGAATTAGAAACATTAGTAGAATGCTATGTGTACCCCACCCCCCACCAGCTCCCTGATATTCCTATCACCAACCCTGTTGTAGCATCCATTCCCCAGCTGCTGGGAGGCTTTCACTGATGACTCCCACTGTCATGTTTTCCCTGAAGGCTGTCCTTTAGAAACTAAAACTTCCTTACCCAGAGAGGCTTGGCAGTTATTATATGTCACTCTACTCCCCTTGTTTTAAAAGAAGGGACAGCCTCTGATGCAATGTAGACTCTGGGCATTCCTGAGGGATCATGTTGAATTGAAACTTCTTCTGAAATCGCATTCCTATCTTGTTTCTCTTATCTGTAATAGCTTATCCTGAGAAATTTCTCACAGTAATTCACATGCATACAAATGTCAACATTAGGCTCTTTCTAGAGAAGCTACCCTAAGATGGAAGTCAAATATGATACAGTGAGGAATGGAGGGGCAGACATGCAACCCCAAAATTTATCTAGGAATTTAGGAACCAAAGAAAATCTGATACTGTAGTTTTGTAGCATGTTGATTAAAACAAACAAAGAAATGAACAGAAGTGAGATTCACCAGATGCTTGTAAGCCATGTAAATGCATCAGACTAGACACTAGACTGAGCTATTAACTAACAGCAAATGGGAACAGTTGAGAGAACAGTCTAGGAGTGGATAAAGAGTTCCATTTCAAGTTTGGATATAAAAGGATTTTCACACACACACACAAATTTCAATTTAATTAAAATCGTGTGTGAGACTCGTAAAGAATGGTGAATTCATGAAAGTCCAAAAGAATTCATTTCAGAAGAAGGGAGCCCTTTACAAGAGAGGAGAGAGTCCTGGCTCTTTCCTGTGGGAGAAATGCCAGGTCTAGATGTGGGCAAGAGAAAAATGCCTTCTAGATAATTTACAGAGTTGAGGAGAGACCAGTGAGTTCAAGCTATTGGCAATGATAAGGAAGGTAAGGAGATTCGGAGCTGCAGGTCTAATAAATGTAAAAGTAATAATCTCAGCTTGGCAATTCATAATTACACCCAATTTGTCAAAGTAAGTTACAGTGAAGGCAGGGCTAGAAAGTATAATTTCTGCAGTCTTGAGCATTTTCACTGTGCTTGGAAAACGTGATCCCTATTGCTGATTCTAAAGGTGAAAGCATGAGTGAACTGCCTCTTGGATCAAACCTAATAAAATAAAAGGGATTAGCCCCTCATAAGACGAACCACAGTAACACACTGGCTGGTTGGTGTGCTAACCAAAAATGCATTAATATTATTAAAACTAAAGCTCAGTTGTAGATAAACTTGGCACTTAATCTCAGTTGCCAGACATAGGAAAAGAGCTCAGTATTTCTAGGAAAACCAGATGGTATACTATTTCCACTCCACTGTTCTTCTACATACAATACCTTGTTTATAATTAAAAATGTGAAATATGCAACAATAGTGTGTATATGAACCCCGCATTGGGCTCCTTGCTCAGTGGTCAAGGAGTCTGCCTGTCCCTCTCCTTCTGCCTCTCCCCTCCCCAACTGTGCTCTCTCATTCTCTTTCTCAAATAAATAAGTAAAATCTTAATTAAAAAAGAAAGAAAAGAAAAAAGAGACTCCTCTGAAAATATATAAATATTTAGAATTTTCTTTGTGGAAGGGTGTTGGTTTATGAATTTTGCTTCTTATGAATAAACCCATTCAGATCTGTTTATTCTTGTGTCGGTTTTGGAAAGTTCTGTTTTTCAGTTGTTTGATCCATCCCTTCTAAATTGTTAAGTTTTTTGGCAAACTTTATTGTGATATAACATACTATATTTTTATTATTTCTGTGATGTCTAGTAATATCCCTTCCTTCCCCCCCCAACAATCAACAGTTTTATTAATCTGTTTAAGGAATCAGCTTTTAGCATTAAATATTTTGTTTCTAATTTATGCATTTTTTAAGATTTTGTTTATTTATTTGACAGAGATCACAAGTAGGCAGAGAGGCAGCAAAGAGATGTATGTCTGGCATATGACTCAATAAATATGTGCCAAATACATAAGCAAATAAATATGAAGTCATCAGTAAATATATGAGTGTATGAGTGAATCCATCTGGTACTGGATATATTGCTTTCTTGCTTCCTTAGGTTCCTAAGAATCTTGTGTCCTACCTTCCTTTCAACTTAAAAGTAGAGACATCTCACACTTAAGTAAGTGGAAACTAGGTGGTCTGATAAGCTCTCCTTCTCAGCCTTTCCTTCTTTTTCCTTTCAAAGCTCCTATGGTAGATAGTCTTGGTCAAAAAATACTGTTTTAGAGAACACATAAATATACAAATATGCCTTCTCTAGCAAAGACAAAATACCTTGCGGGCAACTATAAAATATTTTCTCTTCACAACGAATAGGAATCTAATTTTGTTTCTATAAATCTGTGTCGATGTAAATACAGAAACAACCTCTATTTATTGAGTTACTGATAGTTAAAGCAACATGCTAACCGCAAGGGAATAAAGAGGGAAGATTATAGGGATTAGTACCACTAGAAGTTTAAATTGGCTGTCATGTGGCATAAGAGAGATTCCGAATCCTCTAAGAATTATATGATATTTAATCATAGAGATTGTTAAATAAGAAAAATGACAGGTTGCTTTTTAGTGAAGGTGACCTCTTTGTAGAAATTAGAATAAAATGCTTAATGAGTAAGCAGTTGCTAAGGATATACTGTATTATAACAAAGAAGGTGTTTTAACAAAGTCAGGACTGGCCCTGAATTCCATCTAATCCTGTCACTTACTAACTATATAACACATCTCAAACCCAGCTGCATCTTATAAACATTTAGAAAATATCTATCTTACAAAATTGTCCTCATAATCAAATGAGCTATATAATTCTATGTCAAATGATACTCAGTAATTAATAAGTTTTGTTAATATTATTAGTATCATAAACATTAAATTGGCTACCATGGTACACTACAATAGCTTTTTTTTTTTTTTTAAGATTTCATTTACTTATTTCAGAAGAGAGAGAGATGGCACACATGAGCACAAGTTGTGGGAGGGGCAGAGGGAGATTCCTCAAGCAGACTCCCCATTGAGTGCAGAGCCTGATGCAGTGATGCAGGACTCCATCTCATGACACATGAGATCATAACCTGAGGGTGAACCAAGAGTCAGACACTTAACAAGCTGAGCCACACACACACCCCAATAGGTTTTAAAAAAAAATCAATTTTAAGAAGTAAAATGCTTTCTTTTTCTGCATATCCATATTATTTCTACAATCCTAACATGTCTATCATGTGTATCAGTGTATTCCTCAGAACTCTGCTACCATAGAATCTATTTTATCCAAGTTTTGATGTCATAGGAGAATAAGAGACACTTCTTAAAGCCATAAATTCATGACATAGATTGCTATTTATTTTTTTTATTTCATGACATGGATTACTATTTCATTTTCATTTACTGTGTCATAGCCAAGTTCAAGTTACTGAATATTTGCTAGCCAGTATTTTTTTTTTTTTGCTTTTTTCGTTGTTGTTGTTAAAGATTTATTTATTTGACAGAGAGAGATCACAAGTAGGCAGAGAGGCAAGCACAGAGAGAGGAGGAAGTAGGCTCCCTGCCAAGCAGAGACCCCAATGTAGGAATTGATCCCAGGACCCTGAGATCATGACCTGAGTCGAAGGCAGAGGCTTAACACACTGAGCCACCCAGGTGCCCTTTTTTTGTCTTTTGATTGGGGATTTTAACCCATATATATAAATGGGTTTTTATGGGATTTTAACCCATATATATATATGTGTGTGTGCATGTGCATGTATATACATATATGTATGTGTATATACATACACATGCATGCACACACACACATATACATATATTTATTCACCTATAATGTATTATTGGCTTCAGGCATGCAAGTCTATGAATCATCAGTCTTACAAAATTCACAGCACTCACCATAGCACATACACTTCCCAATGTCCATAACCAACCACCCTATCCCTACCTCCCACCCCCCAGCAACCCTCAGTTTGTTTCGTGAGATTAAGAGTCTCTCCTGAATTGTCCCCCTCTCCGGCCCCATCATGTTTTATTTTTTTCCCTCCCTGCCCCCACGAACCCCCACCCTGCCTCTCAAATTCCTCACATCAGAGAAATCATATAATAATTGTCTTTCTCTGATTGAATTATTTCACTTAGCATTATACCCTCTAGTTCCATGTCATTGCAAGTGGCAAGATTTCAGGTTTTAATGGCTGCATAGTATTCCATTGTGTATGTAAACACCACAAATTCTTTATCCATTCATCTGTTAATGGACATTTAGATTCCTTCCTTAGTTTGGCTATTGTGGACATTGCTGCTATAAACATTCAGGTGCAAGTGCCCCTTCGAATCACTACATTTGTATCTTTAGGGTAAATGCCCAGTAATGTGACTGTTGGGTCATAGGGTAACTCTATTTTCAACTTTTTGAGGAACTTCCATACTGTTTTCCAGAGTGACCGTACCAGCTTGCATTCCCACCAAGAGAATAGGAGGGTTCCCCTTTCTCCGCATCCTTGTCAATACCTGCCGTTTCCTGACTTGTTAATTTTAGCCATTCTGACTGGTGTGAGGTAGTATCTCATTGTGGTTTTGATTTGTATTCCCCTGATGCTGAGTGATGTTGAGCACTTTTTCATGTGTCCATTGGCCATTTGGATATCTTCTTTACAGAAGTGTCTGTTCATGTCTTCTGCCCATTTCTTGATTGTATTCTTTTCTCTTTGGGTATTGAGTTTGATAAATTCTTTATAGATTTTGGATACTAGCCCTTTATCTGATATGTCATTCACAAATATCTTCTCCCATTCTGTCAGTTGTCTTTTGGTTTTATTGACTATTTCCTTTGCTGTGTAAAAGCTTTTGATCTTGATGAAGTCTGAGTAGTTTATTTTTACCCTTGCTTCCCTTGCCTTTTGGCAGTGTTTCTAGGAAGAAATTGCTGCAGCTAAGATCAAAGAGGTTGCTGCCTGTGTTCTCCTCAAGGATTTTTGATGGATTCCTGTCTCACAATGAGGCCTTTCAACCATTTTGAGTCTATTTTTGTGTGTGATGTAAGGAAATGGTCCCATTTCATTCTTCTGCATGTAGCTGTCCAATTTTCCCAACATCATTTGTTGAAGAAACTGTTTTTTTTTTTTTCCATTGGACATTATTTGTTGAAGATTAGTTGACCATAGAGTTGAAGGCCCATTTCTGGGCTCTCTATTCTGTTCCATTGATCTATGTGTCTGTTTTTGTGTACCATACTGTCTTGATGATTACAGCTTTGTAATAGAGCTTGAAATCTGGAATTGTGATGCTGCCAACTTTGGTTTTCTTTTTCAACATTCCTCTGGCTATTTAGGATCTTTTCTGGTTCCATATAAATTTTAGAATTATTTTTTCCATTTCTTTGAAAAAAGTTGATGGTATTTTTATAGGGATTGCATTAAATGTGTAGATTGCTTTAAGTAGCCTAGACATTTTTACAATATTTGTTCTTCCAATCTATGAGCATGGAATGTTATTCCATTTCTTTGTGTCTTCCTCAATTTCTTTCATGAGTACTTTGCAGTTTTCTGAGTATAGATTCTTTGCCTCTTTGGTTAGGTTTATTCCTAGGTATCTCATGGTTTTGGGTGCAATTATAAGTTGGACTGACTCCTTAATTTCTCTTTCTCTTTCTCTGTCTTGCTGTTGGTGTATAGAAAGGCAACTGATTTCTGTGCATTGATTTTATATCCTGACACTTTACTGAATTCCTGTATGAGTTCTGGCAGTTTTGAAGTAGAGTCTTTGGGTTTTCCACATAAAATATTATATCATCTGCAAAGAGTGAGAGTCTGACTTCTTCTTTGCTAATTCTGATGCATTTTATTTCTTTTTGTTGTCTGGTTGCTGAGGTTAGGACTCCTAGTACTATATTGAATGCAGTGGTAATAAGGGACATCCCTGCTGTGTTCCTGATTTTAGGTGAAAAGCTCTTAGTTTTTCCCATTGAGAATGATATTCGCTGTGGGTTTTTTATAGATGGCTTTTATGATATTGAGGTATGTACCCCTATCCCAACACTGTGAAGAGCTTTTATCAAGAAAGGATGCTGTACTTTGTCAAAACCTTTTTCAGCATCTATTGAAAGTATACTATGGTTCTTGTTCTTCCTTTTGTTAATGCATTTTATAACGTTGATTGATTTGCAGATGTTGAACCATCCTTGCAGCCCAGGAATTAGTCCCACTTGGTTGTGGTGAACAATGCTTTTAATATACTGTTAGATCCTATTGGCTAATATTTAGGTGAGAATTTTTGCATCCGTGTTCATCAAGGATACTGGTCTGTAATTGTCCTTTATTATGGGGTTTTTGTCTGGTTTTGAGATCAAAGTAATGCTAGTCTCATAAAATGTCTTTGGAAGTTTTCCTTCCATTTCCATTTTTTGGAAAGTTTCAGGAGAATAGGTATTAATTCTTCTTTAAATGTTGGTAGAATTTTCTTGGGAAACCGTCTGGCCCTGGGCTCTTATTTGTTGGGAGATTTTTTTTTTTTAAGATTTTATTTATTTATTTGACAGAGAGAGATCACAAGTAGGCAGAGAGGCAATCAGAGAGAGAGGAAGGGAAGCAGGCTCCCTGCTAAGCAGAGAGCCCAATGCGGGGCTCGATCCCAGGACCCTGGGATCATGACCTGAGCTGAAGGCAGAGGCTTTAACCCACTGAGCCACCCAGGTGCCCCTGTTGGGAGATTTTTGATGACTGCTTCAATCTCCTTACTTGTTATGGGTCTGTTCAGGTTTTCTATTTCTATTTCTTCCTGGTTTGACTTTGATAGTTTATATGTCTCTAGGAATGCATCAATTTCTTCTAGTTTTTCAAATTTGCTGGTGTATAGTTGCCATAATATATTCATAAAATTGTTTGTATTTCTTTGGTGTTGATTGTGATCTCCCCTTTTTCATTCATGATTTTATTAATTTGGTCCTTTCTCTTTTCTTTTTGATAAGTCTGGCCAGGGGTTTATCAATCTTATTAATTCTTTCAAAGAACAAGCTCCTAGTTTTGTTGACCTGTTCTAATGTTCTTTCGGTTTCTTTTTCATTAATTTCTGCTCTGATCTTTATGATTTTTCTTCTCCTGCTGTGTTTAGGCTTTCTTTGCTATTCTTTCTCCAGCTCCTTTAGGTGTACGGTTAGATTGTGTACTTTGAGACCTGTCTTGTTTCTTGAGAAAGGCTTGTAGTGCTATATACTTTTCTCTCAGGACCACCTTTGCTGTGTCCTAAAGATTTTGAATGGTTGTATTTTCATTTTTATTTCTTTCCATGATTTTTTCCAATTCTTCTTTAATTTCCTGGTTGACCCATTCATTCTTTAATAAGATGCTCTTTAGCCCCCATGTATATGAGTTTTTCCCAACTTTTCTCTTGAGGTTGAATTCTAGTTTCGAAGCACTGTGGTCTGGAAATATGCAGGGAATGATCCCAATCTTTTGGTACTGGTTGATACCTGGTTGTTGACCCAAGATGTGATCTATTCTGGAGAACATTCCATGTGCGCTGGAGAAGAATATGTATTCTGTTGCTTTGGGATAGAATGTTTTGAATATATCTGTGATGTCCATATGGTCCAGTGTGTCATTTAAAGTCTCTATTTCCTTGTTGATCTTTTGGTTATATGATCTGTCCATTTCAGTGAGGGGGGACTGCTAAAGTTCCCTACTATTATTGTATTATTGTTATTATATTTCTTTGATTTTGTTATTATTTGGTTTATATAGTTGGCTACTCCCATGTTAGGGGCATAGATATTTTAAAATGTTAGATCTTCTTGTTGGACAGACCCTTTAAGTATGATATAGTGTCCTTCTTCATCAATTATAGTCTTTGGCTTAAAATCTAATTTGTCTGTTATAAAAATTGCCACTCCAGATTTCTTTTGATGTCCATTAGCATGGTAAATTGTTTTTCCACCCCCTCACTTTAAATCTGAAGGTGTTTTTGGTCTAAAATTAGTTTCTTGCAGACAGTATGTGTTGTTTTTTTAATCCATTCTGATACCCTGTGGATTTTTTTTTAAGATTTTATTTATTTATTTATTTATTTATTTGAGAGACAGCATGGTGTTGTTTTTTAATCCATTCTGATACCCTGTGTCTTTTTTTAAAAAATATTTTATTTATTTATTTGAGAGAGAGAGTGAGAAAAAGTGGGACAAGGGGCAGAGGGAGCAATGGACTCCCTGCTGAGCAGGGAACCCGATGTGGGACTCGATCCCAAGACCCTGGGATCATGACCTGAGCCAAAGGCACATGCCTAACAACTGAGCCACCCAGGCACCTCACCCTAAGTCTTTTGATTGGGGTATTTAGCCCATTTACATTCTGAGTAACTATTGAAATATATGAATTTAGTGCCATTGTATTTCCTGTAAGGTGACCGTTATTATATATTGTCTCTGTTCCTTTCTGGTCTATTTATTTTTAGGCTCTCTCTTTGCTTAGAGGACCCTTTTCAATATTTCCTGTAGGGCTGGTTTGGTGTTTGCCAATTCTTTTAGTGTTTTTTTGTCCTGGAAGTTTTTTATCTGTCCTATTTTCAATGACAGCCTAGCTGGATATAGTATTCTTGGCTGCATATTTTTTCAGGTAATGCTCTGAATATATCACACCAGTCTTTTCTGGCCTGCCAGGTGTCTGTGTATAGTTCTACTACCAGTCTAATATTTCTACCATTGTATGTTACAGACCTCTTGTCCCAAGCTGTTTTCAGGATTTTCTCTTTGTCTCTGAGAGTTGTAAGTTTTACTATTAGATGACGGGGTGTGGACCTTTATTCATTGATTTTGAGAGGGGTTCTCTGTGTCTTCTGGATTTTGATGCTTGTTCCCTTTGCCAT